>JAABNW020155101.1:0-38687 GCA_015164035.2 Radianthus crispa | reverse complement strand
TACTACTACTCTGTATAGTACTCATAGGTCCATTTTTATTTGATGTGCATCCTCCCGGTAAATGTTCTGGTTACGGCTCTGGCATAAGTATGCCGAAACATGTCTTTAAAAACTGTTGTCGTTTTCTTAAAATTTATTACGTTTCTGCTACTACCAAGACCTTCTAGATAGTTCTTTTGAGAGACGGGGTAAGAGGGTGAAGGAGTGGAAGATGGAGAGAGAGAGGAGGGAGGAGGAAGGCAAGAAAGGAAGATGAAGGGAGGACAAGAATGTGAATGGGCAGCGTCTCTCCTATGCGCCCTTATCTTAGTTTGGTACTAAGAGGATTGGAACAATTTATAGAATCAGAAGAAGATAAAGAACCGAAAAAAAAGCCACAAGCAACAAAAGAGAGCCCGAAAAGCGAAAACAACAATAAAGAGATGAGACCTAAGTCCGCTGAGAAGAAAAGAAAGGATGGGCCGACCACGAGCACCAAGGGACGACAGCCTGATAAAAGAACCTCGGCAGAAAAATACAAACCAACAGAAAATGGGAAAGAAATTAGTGAGAAAACGAAGGAGAAGAAAACTAAAATATGTCGCATTGTATGATATTTTGTGAGAACGACTCGATACTCTATATCTGTCTTCTTCACGAAGGAAATATAACACAATGACAAGGATATTGTTTGCTTTTCAAATTTTCCCTCTTTGCTTGCATCTACGATTCAGCGAATCTTTATAATGTCATTAATCAACCTACACGTCTGGAATAACCCTTATCTATACTCACGTTCAAATGAATGATTTTGTATTTCTTGCAAGATTCTTACAACAGATCTTGATAGAACCGTATTGATTCTCTATTCGCAATGAGACAGTTCATTGTATCATCAGTAAATATGTATCTAAGATTGTTTTGAATGTGTACAGAATGTACATTTGAATGACTCGCGTAACAAATACAAGACTTGCTACGAATGAACTGCAGGAATGTACCGACTGCATTGTAATTTGAATCAATGAATTGTAAACATTCACGGAGTAATATATTTTTATATAAAAGGAAAAGATTTGTCAAGCAGGAATAAAATGGATTGGACTCAATAAGTAATGTCAGGACTGAAATCTGATGAAAATTTTTAACACTTTTTTCTTTTCTTTTTTCTTTAGTTCTTCCTATCTTCCTTTATTCCTTTCATTCATTCATCCATTTATTCTATTCAACTTTTATTTATTCTTTCATTAGTCTCCATTCCTTCTTTTCCCATTTTCTTTTCTTTCATTTTCTTCCTTTCTTTTATTATTCTTTGTTCCCAACTTTCTTAAATTCATTTCATTTCTTTCTGCCTTGGCTAGTCCCCATTCCCCCGAGAAAGCATCATCCGCGAAAGCCTGGTATTAAGATACTTAAACTTAAGCGCGGGAAATTTAAATCATTATACTTCGGTAAAGTGATATTAAGTTTACCAAACTAGGAATTACACGAAATTTGTTCAATGATGGATCGATACAATAAGATTGCAGTCATTGGGAAAGGCACCTTTGGGTCTGCGTGGCTCGTAGAGTCGAAACTCAGTGGATACCAATATGCAATCAAAGAGCTCAGTGTCTGTGCTATGACTATTGCTGACCGCCATCTTGCTTTGAATGAAGTCAAAATTCTCTCGACTCTTAAACACAAGAATATCATTCGCTACAAGAATGCTTTCGAGGAGAAAAGTAACGTCTATATCGTGATGGAGTATGCTGAAGGAGGTGATGAAACTTATCCTTATTCAATTGCAATTCAATTCAATTCAATTTATTCAAAATAGATATTATTAACACTGTTTGGAATTCGTCACAATAAACGAAAGCCATTTTTGATTTTAAATAGACAAGTGATTTTTTTTGAAAAAAAAAATCAATGCCTTATGTGTTACGTATTTATAATTCTGATGTAATATATACAGGTGTATGTGGATTTGTAGATCTAGAAATATCATCTCTTGGTTGCCAGTACTAACGACGAAGGCTATTTGAGTAAATGGAACAGAAACAAGCCGAATACTTTGCATTTAAACTGATTAGATAACTGTTTACTGTTGTATGTTTGTGACTATTCAGGGGACCTATACTCGAAGATAAAGCTGTCCACAAGTTTATTTTCACCTGAGGTAAAGACATCATACAGCAGTCCGTTATTACCGATTAATGTACTTATATTTGAGCAATTTTAACCCGCAGTTTCATAATCAGCTGCTTGTTAAGGGGTGGTTTCTAGCATGATGTATGATGGCCATTGCAAATTAACAAATCGAAGTCAGTTTTCTATGGGTCTCGCTGCGCTCGTGGTTCCACTTGAGTTTGGATCATTTTGATGTCATTTCATGTTCGATTACAGTACAGACCCATAGAAAACTGACTTCGATTTGTTTTTTACCATAACAAAGTAGAAAAAAATGTACAAAAAGACGAGAAAAGAGTTTGAAAAAGCCGTTTCATCCGCCCGCGCGCTCGTGGCGTGACGATGTCCAGGATGTCGTAAGCACAAGCAGGTCTAGCCTCTAATCGACACTAAGTGGTTCTTAGCCAGCGAACGAAAAATTTACAAGTTATGTTAAAAAGTGGTTTGATTTAATCAGTTTATCGTCCCGATAAAAGCAGTAAAATGATACCAACAAGCTTTCCTTCCCATTAATATCAGCCGGAAAGATCGTACTGATAAATTCTTTTATGTTTTACTTCACATGCAGCAAGTTCTTGACTGGTTTACGCAGCTGTTACTCGCTCTTAAACACATCCATGGACTGAACATTTTGCACCGAGGTAAACTATGAAACGAATTCCAATTGAGTCATAGCTATAAAGTCATTGCAATTACCTTCACTTTCCTCCATTGTCCAGTAGAAATAGACGTTCTCGAGGTTTCTTATTCTCAGTAGAGTTTATTCCACACAACAGCACTGGAGATGCAAGTTCACAGTCCTTGACCTTAGGAATGTAAATGCGGTTAATTATCATCAAGCGTATTGTCATAACAAATGGCTCTATTGTATTCACACATAAGTGAGAAATGAAGACCGGTACACGGGGAATAACCTGAAAGGCTACGCAAAGAATGAAAACAATAGCCAACCTTTTACTGATGGTCACGGTTGTGTGTGTCACCTATGAGCCCCAGTCCGGCCAGACTTCAAACTCTTGTCGCGTCGAATTTGATTGTCCTTTTTCTCTATCGGCTAAGGGGCCGTTTATATGGGAAAAAGTTGTCCCTGGGCAGCAGGGTTACCCTCCTCCCGGGGTTACCATAGGCGAGCCAACTTTTCTATGATTTCTAGTAAATCAAGTATCGAGTGTTTACATGAGAAACTTTTACTTGCTTCAGCTAGAAGGATTACCCTACCGGTAGGGTTACCCTCTATGCGTAAAGGGGTTACCCTTTTACCCGGGACAACTTTCCCTCTGTTTTCTCCATGTAAACACCTTGTCTCGGGCGACCGAGACAAAACCCGAGCCAACTACATCTCCTGAACATGCGCAGTGTATTCGATCGTTCCCAAACTCTGTGGTTGACCCAGATTCAAGGGACAGCTTTTTTTCCATATAAACTCCTCGGTATAGTTGGCTCGAGTAGAGGGGTAACCCTGCTACCAGGGACAACTTTTTACTATGTAAACGGCCCCTAAAAGACACCAAAGGCTTTAGGAGACAACATTGATTGGATTTGCATAAAGAATAAGTCTATTAGTTTCCCAAAAAATAGGGCTCAACCTCCAAGGCAATGATTCGACTCGGCTAGAGTTCGATGCATAACCAGCGGGTCTAAGTTTCAGAATAGTATTTCACATAAGTCATTAATCATAAATAAGAGAAATGTTAACTAATGAAAACTTTTGCTCAATAGATCTAAAAACCCAAAACATATTCCTGACCAGAAGTGACGTCATCAAGCTCGGTGACTTTGGGATCGCTCGGATACTGGATAGTACAACTGACCATGCGCAAACCACTGTAGGCACGCCATATTACCTGTCACCGGAGATATGTCAGCGGCAACCGTATCCTTGACAACGAATCCGAAATGATATTTCTTTTTTTCGATCATTTTACAATCGAGCTTTTGCATGCTAAATGAGGGGTTTGGGTTTTATATTGACCGATATAAAGTGCTGACTTCACTTTTCATAGGCATCTCTTGACAGCGCTAAACAGGAGCGGGAGCATGGGAAGTAGTGCAATTTAGGGATGAAAATACCGACAGCTGTAATTGTTTGTTGTTTACCTACCATCAGTCAAAGGTCTGTTATTTCCTGGTTCTCATTCATCCTTTTGGGCGAACGTATCATGAACATGGCTGTTTCTTGACTTGTTACTAGCTATAACCAAAAGAGTGATATGTGGGCGTTAGGATGTGTCATGTACGAGGTGGCAACCCTCAAGCACCCCTTCACTGCCGAGTGCTTCTCGTCTCTCGTTGTCAGGATCCTTCAAGGAAAATACGAACCAATACCCAGGTGCCTAGACTAGTACTTGTTTTATTCTCTCATAAGACTGTTCTCTTCTCTTTAATACTGAACATGCGGGTTAACCTCAGGCCCGATACGTAGATTTTCACCTGCCGAAACTTGGACAGCAGGGTTTGCATTAGATACGATATGCAAAAATCGAGATCTAAATGGCGCATGTATAGAGTATCCGCGTGTACATGCTCCAATGAAAGTCCGTATTTGTTAAACGCCAGGCCAACTCTATGCATGTAATCAAAGAGATTTTTGGTACAGTAAATTGCTAACTAATATTTTGTTGTCTTTTTCTCCCTGTAATTAGTGAGTATGGCCCACTTTTAGAAGATCTTATAGCGGTTCTCCTGCGCTCCAATCCAAACGATCGACCATCGGCAAAGGAGCTTCTCTTTGTTCCCGCCATGAAGAAATACGTAGAAAAATACGCTGTGATAGCCCCCAGAGAGAAGATTAATAGCACGGCTACAGAACCAAACCAAAGCCAAATACAGAAAGGATGCCGTGAAGATCTCAAATTCCGACACCTGAAACAAAAGAGTGTGGAACACGTGAAATGCAAAGAACCAGAAGTGGAAAAAGAAAAGAATGAATGTGCTTCTTGCCACAAATCACAGTTCGAGGGAAATCCTCCCTACATGAAGCATGAACAACTTATAGGAAGAAGAGAAAAAGCATACAGTGTGTCTGTGGAAGGGAGATGTCGGGAGAAGGCAGATGATTGCCGTGTTGATGTTCGCCAAGAGCGACGAGCAGAAAGCGTGTTATGTGTTGAAGAGGTACGCAATGCGCAACCTGACAGCAAAAAGCCACTGGCGAGACTTGGCACTGCAAACGAGGATGTTGTAGCGGTGGATTCTTCAGCAGCAAAGAGCACCAGGCTAGCGATATTGAGAGAACATCTAAAGCAAAGGCATATGAGCTCGGTTGATTCCTGTGCGCGACCATTGAACGATGAAATCAATTCAAACCAGACAAAAGCAAGAAGCAAAGCAAGATCTGAAAGAGTTTATTCGGACGTAACGGGATCGTCCAAGTGTGTTACTGACATTCAAAATGATTACGTCCAAGATAAGAGAAGGTTTAGTGGTGTCAGAGAGTTCAAAATCAAACCCAAAATGAACCTGAAATCTAGTGAAAATAGCTGTTGTCAAAAGAAGTTCTTAAATAAGGACGAAGTGAGCATATCTAGAGTACAACGTGGGTCATGGTCAGCGCACACACGAGATGTAAAGAATGAACAAAACAGGAAAACGTCTAATATCGAGAGAAAGATCCCAGCACGTCTACTTGTAGTTGACAAGGGCGACAGTCACAGCCGTAGCACTGACTCGACCAGCAGCGACAGCGACAGCAGTGAAGATGATGTGATTGTGAACGTCGCTACACGACCGCCTTCTCACAACAATGCCAACATGAATCCACCCAACGAGATCGGTGTTACAACGGGAAAGTCACGTGATAGGACGGCGTCCGCGCCATGTGGTGAAGCAGCACGCGCGAGACGACGAGTTGCTCGTGAGACACTCAACTATCACATGTATCACTGTCGAAGATTACGTGCAAAATCCAACAAATCTACATCTTCTGAGACACTTAACAAGGAGAATGTGAGTACATAATTACGGTGAATCCAAACAAACTATTTGGTCGTAATTTAGGGCCCTTATCTTTAATTTGCGGTCTATTATACCTCGATATTTACTTTTGTTTGGCGGCTCTTCCAAAGTGCGTGACTTTCAATGCACCTGACTGCAGATTCGTATTATCATTATATACTATTTCTTTCATAAACTAATCATCCAGAATTTGAACTGAACAAGAACCTAAATCTTCTACTCCTTTGTGGTTTTCAGTGTGTTTTGATAGTTTTGATTATCAAGTAATTTTCTAAGTCATCTTCGGATGTAATGGATTCTTGGGTCCCTTAGTCAAGAGGAGAGTCGATACACATGAGCTTAATAGCCTCCTTAACCAAACTACTATTCACCTTAGGAGATGACCAAGCCAACAGCAATTTGGCCTTTGGTTTATCAAGTAATATTTCTACTTTATTCTCAGCTATTTTGGATTGTGTGCGTACCTGACCACGTGTCAGTCTAGACCAGTCTAGTATGATTATTTTCTGTAGAGGGTACAATTTGCATGTTTCTATCAAGCCAGTATTAATAGCCTCTACGCACATAGTTGGTTTGACCTTTCTTTCCGGCCTACCAGTGTCTTTCATTTTCGATCTAAAAGCAGGTCAAATCTGTCTAGGAAGAATCCAAAATGAATGTCAAGAAGGGCTGCTTTGGAACTCATTCTTTTTCAATGAACAAAATAAGGTTGTATTTTATTTTTGTAGATGTTTCTGTAGGAGATCGCATTCATTCATTCGTTTCGCAGGTGGTTTTATGGAGCTTTTCAATGACTACACACCGCCCAACACTGAGTGACTGGAACCCTGTGGGGTTTATGGGTTATTTATAGAAAAAGAAGCGTCGGCCTGTAAAAAAAACAATGCCCATCTTCTCTGGACTTAAATCCTATAAAAATCCTACTTTACTTTTCGACACGTTACTAACACTAGTTAAGAATCACTCATTTATGGCAGTAATGAAGATCGTATCAGATGTCCAACAATGTTTTTTAATTAAACCCTTTTTTGATCGCAACAGACAGATGCTAGCCTGGACTAAATAATATTAAAAATTCTTCTTCAGATTCCAATTGTGACTCATCTCATTTCTGTAGAACCATTAGAGACTAAAATTTAAGTAGCACAAATCACATATTGATGAAAGTCGTTAGACAACAACGATCACTAAAACATCCAGTTAACAATAGGAATGAGGCCGGAATTTGGATCGCGGACGCGCATACTTCATCTTTGATTTTTTCTCCATAGTTATATCCTGGAAATCGTCAACAAGCTGGCTCAAAAGTTAAAGCGAAAGGTAAACTACCCCCTGTGGGTTTTCAAGAAAAAGATTCCAACATCGCAATGGTTGAACCAACTGAATTCAAACGGTGTCAAACATACAAAGTTGCGCAGTTTCGTCGATTACCGTTGATGTCAGTGCCAGATGCAACAAGAAATGTAGGCACTAAAGTGGCTTCCAATACGGAGATAAGCCAACCATCTTCCAGCAGTGCACGTCATAATTCTGATTCAACGTTCTTGAAGCCAAAGTTGTCGATATCGAAGTTCCACGCCCTCAAAGCTGCGCACATAGACAGAGCTCGACGACGAGCAAAACGAATGAGTGTGGCTGCTGACGTTGGGTCGTCGCGAAGAGAGTTTTCAGTCAACCCGGACGACGCATGCGCAGGGGCCACCAATCATTGTTTTCTTCCAAAGGCTTCAAACGAACCTGAAAACACTGTTTCTTGTGTCACCAAAGCAACAGAAAATGTCCCAAAGAGGCAAGAGAATGAAGTATCCGTTAGGGATAGAAGTGAAGGGAAAATAAAGTTCAAGTTTCGAGGAGAAACTTTACATTTGAATTCAACAGATGCCAAGTCAGTTTTCGCACATATAGAGGCTCTCAGAGTATTCTTGGAAGAAAATCTAGGAACACGACGATTTGTTGATGCCTATCAATACTTGAATGGCTCTGTTTTTCTCTCTGAGAAAGAGAAAAAGAAGGACACCAATATCCAACACATCATTGGTCAAGAGAACCTGGAGTATTTACCGCTTTTGCATCAGTTGATAGCCACCGAGACCAGCCACTTTGGAACACGTGTTTAGTAGTCCATCCAATACTTTGATCAGCCTTTCGAAACACACTCGATATTTATTTTGTTACCTTAGAATGACAGGAGTGCTAGGATTTTGTCTTTCACTTCAAAGATCAGAAAAATACTTTTTCTTTTTTTGGTAGAAAATACTTGGTAATACTTATAATCTTAAACAAAAAACAAACAGACAAAAAATGACCGTGTAGAATGACAGGAAATAGTCAAAAGGGCATGATTAGTTTTCGTACCCCAATAGTCAATCAGCAATGAATTCAGTACAAGTCAAATTCGTTTCTAGTCTTCGTGAACCTAAACGAGGAATTGACTTTAATCACACAACAGCCATGGTTATTCCCATGGGAGTAAAACCTTTTGTTTTGAACGTTCTGAGCCTCAAAGCGAGGGCAGGGGGACCCTGGGGGAATCTAAATCTATTGTTTTAAACAATTTGGCCGCCGTGTGATAAAGGCGAAATTGTCGTCGACTCCACTAGCCGATTTTCGCGCCAATTTTTTATCACTGACACGCGCGTGCTTCAATCGCAAGCAAGACACTTGTATAATGACCTATAGAATGGATATCCTTAGAATATTAGTATGAAAAAACCTTCTATTTAACGGAGACTTAATCATTGTTAGTTATGGCAGCTTTGATCCTCCTACAACTGTTCTGGGATTCTGATACTAATATCAAGTACGCACATCCCTTGAAAAACATTTTTCGATAATCCTTCTCATTATTCCGCCTTAACTAAGAGAAATCTAGATAAGCGAGTCTAGAAATTCCTTGTTCACATTTTATATTGCATAGTTCTAGTTTCGGATACGGATAAAAAAAACAAACCAAAGCTAAGGCCCATAGTCCAGACGCCATACCAGTCATGAGCCGAACCTCTTTACATCAAAGAAGACCGCTTAATTATCCATTGTATTCAATGAGTTTGGTACGGCTGTGAACTAGGCCTAAATCTATAATTTAACAAAACATTAGTCTACCTGTTGATTGAACAATCTTCATAACAAGCTACACCGTATGTAGACTTATATTTGTAAACTCTACTTACACCTATGATTTATTACGTAATAAAAGTGAACGACATATTGGTTTAACATCAAACTCCTGTTTAGAAACTTTGCTGTGTCAAATTCCGAAGGAATTCTCAAAGTCCATGCCGTCCACCAGGCTTGTTGAGTCCCGTATATTGGCATCAAGGTTATCTAATATATTTTAGCTGGGTTTTAGAGTGAATTCATTAAATCCACTGAATAAGAAATCGTTTGTTAAAGAATCCTAGACAGCCACAGTGCACCACGCTCCTATATTATTGTTTACATACAGAATTTACATTAGATTTGTGGCTATAATTTATAAAATCTCACGAAAAGCATAAAACAACTACTTATCATTATATCCTGATGATTTTGGAACTTCTGGCTTCGATAACAAGACCGATGGAAATGGATTCTCAAACGTCGCCTACGAAACCGCCATTTTGCCTGGCAAAGAAAATGGCGGATTGCATTGTTTTCGGCGCGCAATGCATTGTGTAGGATTCTTTAAAGGTCTAAGAGTCTAACAGGCCCTCAAGGAAATGGATTTAGGGCGACTAACTAAAGATGTTTTAGTCTGACATCTATGGCTGCTTAACGAACGGGTTTTGTGACTCTTATTTGTGGGACCATTCGCATTTGTTAAGTATTACAGACCAAGACTTAACATAAATGAAAAGACAAGAGCGCGGAGGGGTGTTTTTCTCAAGTGTATCCAGCGTATTTATAATAAGTGAAACATGTGTGATAAAGGGGGCTAATGCCATTAAATAGTGCTCAATACACTTAAAGTGTAGAGCTGTATAAGAAAAGATGAAATGAGGAGACAAGATTTCCTGTTACTCCGAGTTTCGTGCTCACCCACTCATCAGACTATTTCTGACAATAGACAACTAGACAATACTGTCTGATGAGTGCGTGAGCACGAAACTCGGAGTAACAGGAAATCTTGTCTCCTCATGTCATATTTTCTAATAAGTGAAACAATTGCTTTACACGATTGATTTCTGAACTATTCGGAAATTCCAAAGCTGGACGCCAACTTCAAAACTTAGAAACGAAGTTCGCTATGAACTTCTGCACTTCCCACCATAGCAAAGTACGAATCCCAGTTCACATTGCATATCACTGATGCGTTACGAAAATCAAATAGTTCACAATCTTAACTTAAAGATGTTTTAGTTAACATTAATAATGGACATCGTTCTCTTCTTTTTATATTTCGTCTCGCGCCGCGCTCTGTAGACAAACAACCTAATAATCACCAGAACATATTCCCAGTTTATGGACCTGATAACACTATATTTGATAAAAGGTTGTGTCAGTCAAAATTTAAACTTAGGCGAAGCATGAGATCAAAAAGCGCCTCATTTTTCAGTTGTTCAGTCTCCACCCTTCTAGCGTTTCAAGAATTTAATTTGCCATCGAGAAACGCCCGGCGAGTTTAAATTAAAAGCCAAGCTACTGACACGAACCGCCTACTTTTGGGAGCGAACACACGAGGTGGTGCATATGTCTATTGATATACAGGAATCTTATTCAGATAATACTTTGTCGTATTTTCTGTATACATTATGTAAAATAGTTGTCAAATCGAAGTTTGCAAATCTTATGATCGGGTCGCGAATTGATTTGGTGCATTTAGTTTTCTTTTTTACGTGTACAATTAGAAACAGGTGGACCAACGGTTTTTCATTCCTTTCTCGTGAAGTTGGCTGGAAAAGAACCGCACGAATACCGCCGGGTACGACAAGCGAGAAGCATTGTTGTACACCAACGGTAATATAAGAAGAGGTTACCTCAGAGGATCTTGACTCTGGATTTTCAGACTATAGTTTTTGGTAGGTTCTGTTGAAGCCTCGCGCGTAGAGTCATTTCTACGTTTAAGTGCTTAGACTTTTTGTAGTTGTTTGTTGTTCTTTGATCTTCGAATGGAATCGTGATAAAGAAAGTTCCAAAGATGATGACTTAAAATCAGAGAATACAAAGAAAAGTTTTCAAGCACACGAGAATACCATGAAAAAAAGAAACTTTGTCCCAGAGAACCAAAATTATTACCGCGCGCATTGTTGCGAGTTATCCATGCGCCCCATTATCAACATTTTTCAGATTAATTTGCAGGTTTTACGCCTTATAGAAGTGTTTGTTTAACAAGGGCTCTTAGTTCCTAGCTCTACCTTAACCATCTGGTAATTATTCAGGACACCAAGGTTGGTTATGTTTTATTTGCTTTCGGGATTGAAGGCACCGCCATGATTAGGGACCATGCTGTGCCTATTAGTGCCCGAGCAGCGCTTTTACCATTGCATTAGAACATCATACTTCATCTTGGACTATACAGACTAATAATCGTGCGCGAACACCTCCGTCTTGAATTATTTCTTATGTAGCGTTCGTACGATAACATAAAAAAAAATTTCAAAGTTTTTTCGGGCAATTAATTTTTAATGAAGGGAAAATTAAAAGACGTGAAAAAGAACCAACTTCTATATGAATGCTTTTGTATATTCATTTCTTTAGCGCGGTTCAATCCAAGAACTCAGTTTGTTAGTTCGTAGACTGTTTAGGAGCTAGGTCGTCGTTTTTCCTCAGTTAGCCTTCTTCAAAAATATGCGTTCATTACAATTTACATATCAAAAGTTCTTAAATAATTTAAATTCTTGAAAGAATTTCACTTGCCCACACGGGCTTCTGGAAAAATACTGAACCAGGATGTGAACTCTGTATTCAGTAGCGCACGCTTGTTTGGATATCATTCTGCTTATGCCAAAGTATCGGTGGTTAAGAGTTGAAAACCATCTGAAGTAAAGTTAAGATAAACTGCATTCTTAAAACATACTTTCCATGAATCAAAAATTAAACCTTGACAAAAATGATGTGGCTGCGATTCAGAAAGAATCGATAACTGTACATCTTAGCGGATTAATGGTTGCGCTGAAATCTTCTGTAACTGTAACATTGTACGTTTGAACAGTTCGTGCTTGGATGTGTGTGTTGATTATTTCGACGAAAAAATTCAAGTATATGTGTAACATCTTAATTAGATGGAAAAAATTCTTGATTTCTTGACTTGATTGCCGCGGCTTCTAACTAGAGTACATGCACAGTCCAATCACGTGATTAGTATACGTTAGTTAGATATCCTTAATAATGGGTCTTGATTCCTTTCCACTTCACATTCTGGCGCCAGTTGATTGAGCCACATTTGAATTTTGTCAATCCTCGATCACTCTGTTTAAGCATGGCCCCAGGGTCTGGAAGCCGCTTAAATGAATATATCCCTCGAAACAACTAGTTTGATATTTTGACTGCTAATACCAGGACGTATCAATTATGAACGCAATAAATCATTTGCCAAACACAATTTAAACTTACTGAAATAGCTTTTAATATTAAGAGCCGGTTTTCAGATGTGCCGGTTTTTTCTAATGCCCTTTAAACACCCCTTATCTAGATGAAACGTGATCTAAATCGGTTTGATGGGAATTCTACAACATTGGGTTACTGTTAAAGGTAATATATTTTTGGATTACTGTTTGAACAATACCTCTAATGTAAAACGTTTCTATCGATTGTAGAAGATGTGAACAAACTCCCTCCTACTGTTTGTAATTAGCAGTAGTTCATGCGTAAGCCATTCATGCGAGTTTTTCGTCTAATAAAATTCTTAAGAGTTCCCGAATCAGCTGTTTTAAGGCATTCATATTTGTAAACACCGCGGCTTTGTTCTGATAGTTCATAAGCAGCTTATTCTTTTTAAAAAAATGGAAGCAAAATGTTGTTTTTGTTAGATTTTGTATATTTTACAACCACGCGCTTAACATACACTTCCATTCAATTTTCTCAGACTTTTTTGCGAATTTTTCTTATTCAAAACACCAAACTTTGTACCTGTTTTATTAGTTCAGTAAAGTATTTCACGTTCATCGAAGATCTCAAAAAATATTATCACCAGGCTTGAAATAGTATTAGAAGCAAGTTGTATTTTAGGATATAGGATTCGAGAAGAACAAAAGAAGGCCTCTCAGCGAGCGCGATCGCAAGCGTAATCTATATGACAAATTAAAAATAAAGACCCTGATATAAAGAGATATTAAAATCTCGAACTTTGAAGGCAAGTAAAAAAAGGCGTGCAAGGGGCCATCCAGACAATGTTCTCATGCCAATTTGCATTTTTAATCAGAGAGAGAATAATGTCCAACTACATTAAGGTAACTCTAGCGTTTGCTGTTCTATGGTGTCAGCCCCTAGGAGGGAAGAACTGAGAGCAATTGTTTTTGGAAAGGTTATCTCAAGGATGTATTGCACTAAGGAAAACTAAACAGCCATCTGTCTCTCCTATAGATTTTTTGAAAATGGAACTAGGTCAGAATAAGCCGGCTTTCCGCTTTTAAGGACTTGTTTTTTTTAATCTTGTCTTCAACTTTTTGATTTGTTTTGTCGTGTTTGTTCATCACCTTCAAAATAAAACAGTGATTTCGCGCCATATCAATGAACTCGTTCGACAAGGCTTGCTCACACAGTATCATCGAACGCAAAGTCAAACTATTATTTTGCTTTCCAAACATTAAAACAATATTCATCTATCGAGTATTAAATTGCGTCAAATTAACTAAGATTATCATATATTATCAACCTGTCACCTGCGATATCAAACCTAAATGGGAAAACACTTTCAAACTAGAACAAAGTAGAACACGTTGTTGTGTCGTGCTTCGAGTCAGAACTTCCTATCCGATTCCCGGCAGGGAAGAAGTTCTTTCGAGCTCGAACTAATTTTTATTTGTTTACAAAAATATATCTATCTTTTCGTTTCGCGGTTGTTTTTGAATCTCAGAGACCTTTATTTACCTCATATTATGTTTGGGGAAATGGGAAATGATTCAAGCGATTCAATGACCCAGCAAGCCTGCTCATGAAAAATATATGATGGTCCACACAACTGGATGAAGATGAATGCACTTCATTTAGATGTAACTGCGTAGATCTCTTTCCAAGCAACTGGTTGAATATCCGATTCTACTTTTTTTTGGATTTCTGAAAGCACAGATTTCAAATTCTAATTCAACAAAGGAATAGATTGTATTATGCTAAACGCGCATTTTATGGGGTCGCTTGAGCTCCCATTGTCTGGTTTTAGGAAAATACACGAAACCATTACGCATATTTTGGGTGTCTGGATGGGAACAATTTGAAAAGACGCATGGCAAACATTTAAAACAAAATGAGACAGAAAGTCATTGTTGGAAGGCGAAAACAGAGTATTAAAGTCCTTGTTGGCTATAATTGGCTGCTTACGATATAGCAATCCTGATCTGAAGAGTATTTAAACATACTATACCTATTAAATTCAAGATCGCAGGTCAAACTATTCCTCCCACTTTTGAAAGTGTTTCAGAAAAAAAGACGTAAAAGTGGTCAAATTTTGAAAACGATAATCAAAGTCTTAAGAATAGTTTAAGAATGTTGGCAAATTAGCCAGGAATCTTATCTAGATGAAGTTAACGCATTTGAAGAAATACTTTTATCCAAAGTAGAAGCAAGCTGATTGTAAATGTAATTATTGTCTAACGGCTACCGCCTCGAGCCTAGTCCGCCCAAGAATGATTGGATGCTCCCACTTTGACAATAAAAAAATCAGGCCATTGCTTATTGATTCTTACGCCCAGCTTGATCAACGACGAGTTGGCGAGAGGAAAAACAGTTTCCTTTGGAGCCGGCGTTAGTAACACGCGAACTGATCTCTAAAGTGTATGGGTAAGTCAGAGAGTTGTTCCACTTAGATTGACCAAGCATTGCTCAACATGTACACTGTCTGTTGAAAACACTTCATTTTGATGACATTGGTTTGTAAACTTTAACAAATTTTAAAAATAATTCAAGAACTTTATCGGGGAATGACAAACCTGAAAAGCATGTAATGAAAATATCGCATCAAGGAAGTGAATGTAACTTGCTTTGCTTCTGAGAAAAGTTCAAAAAAATTCACAATATTTTTCGACGCAATATCTGTAATTTCGTTTTACAATAACTTCTACTGTTTGATGTTTAAACTTTTTTAAAGTGAACGAAATATTTGCGCGACTAATAAGCGCTTCTATAGTAGCTTGTTTTACTTGTGTTCCCTTTTTTCGTAAGGCGCAAGTAAAGCAGCCAAAAGGTGGTGACTATATAAAAACTTGAACAGAACAAATATATGAAACGATGCTTTCTTTTATATATCCTTTGACAAGCGCACAGTTATCGGGCAGGCTGCTTCAAAGTTAGTAGTTTATTTGGCTGACTTTTTGCTATGTTGATTCGCGTCTCTGTTAAAACTTGTTAAAACAAATGTGACTTCAGCCTTCAACTGTTGCATCCGTTCATTACTTGCTAGCATTTTGCCTGATGTCCAAGTCGAAGTCAGCTAGTTGGGTAACGTCACTATTCGTGTTGTCGTCGTCAATCGGGTGCAGGAATAGAGCGACAACATTATTCTTGGCTAGTTTTATTGTCAGTTGAACTTTTCTAGGTTTTCAGATACTTTACTTGAAATTACACTGATGTTCTCGTGAGAAAACCTTCTTGTAGCCTATACTTACATATGCTGGAATGCTTTCCCATCGATGGAAATACGAAATATAGGCCAACAAATGAAGGTGGACGACTCCCAAGAAAACAGAACGGGATTTATAGAATGTTTTGACTCGCTCGCATCGCGTCAAAACTACTCAAATATTTCTGAATTTTTTCGCATGTTGTAGTTTTAAGATTAACTAAGACTACTACGGAGCATTTGCAGTTTTATTTTTGAGCCGCCTTTGCTATTACGGGTCAGTTTTGTAACAGTGGTGCGGATTATTTTAATGATTTCCTCCTGTTCGCGAAAGATTATTCGATCGATTCCTTCAAACTTCACATTCGTGGTCAATACATCATGATATTGTTGTCAGTTATGGAGAAAATCTATGGACGCGTTACTTTTGTAGCCAAATTTTAGCGCGGAGCTACTTTTATTCGCGATACAATAAGTTTAATTCGAAAGGTAATTGCTGAACATAGTTTTGTACTTTCAGTGAAAACCTAGACTGGATTTGTTCAAGAAGCCAAAAGGTCCAGAAAATGTTTACTGTGAAACAAACTTAGACTATGTGAGACGTGGGACTGCCGTTAGTCTAGCACTGAAAAAGTCATCGAGCTAAAATATTACTAAATATATTATGCAATGTAAAAGAAATGTTTTTAATGAGTATCTCATTCCAATTCCAGTAATCCAATGGAAACTAGAAATCACTTCAAATCCTGCGGACTTACGGTATGGTATAAAAATAACTTGATGCCAAGGTCTTCCGAACTCCTGATAAGCAGACAATGCCGTAATTAAAATTGAAAAAAAGATATTAATAATAATAAATAAATAATGGCAACCGCGTAGGAAAACAAACAAACAAAAATCCCGTGTTTTCTATATTTCAAAACTGAGAAGGTCCACAGCAGAAACTCCCGAGTCGTTGAAAGGTGAATGAACCAGACACTCCAGGATGATCAGGAATATTAGAATTATTTTCGACATTTCTTTTCAGTTAATAACAGTTTACTTGCTTCACAAGCTCTGGAAACTAAACTTAAAGACAAAAGATCTTCAAAAGGTTACGTTGATCAATTCAGTAAATCTCTCAGGAAAACGCACGTTGAAAAACGCGCGAAAAAAAGCTGAAAAACGCATCGCGCATGCTCGGAATTTCGTCACATATTTACAAACAAAACTATAAATAAAAAGCATAAAGTAGAGACTTTTCCCATAGTTCAGTCATCTAGTATACTGAACCTTTATCTGGTGTACTTTGAAAAAGGGAAAGAAAGCAGCTGGTAAAGGAATGTGTCAGGGCAATGTGTCAGTCGCCTCACCCTCCCCTCGTGCGTCAAAATCCGACTGGCGCAACATTCCATACCCTACTCCCGCGCGTCAAAAATGTTTTTTACCATAACTTGTAAATTTCTCGTTCGCTGATTGGCTAAGAACCATTGTCGATTCGAGGCTAGACCTGCTTGTGCTTACGACATCGTCACGCCACGAGCGCGCGGGCGGATGAAACGGCTCACTTTTCAAACTCTTTTTGTTCACTTTTTTCGACTTTGTTATGGTAAAAACCAAATCGATGTCAGTTTTCTATGGGTCTGTACTGTAATCGAACATGAAATGACGTCATTTTGAATGACGAATTGCGCTCGCGCGTACAAACGGTTGATCTTTCAAATATTTTCCAGACATTTTTTCACTTTTTTGGCCTTTGTTATGGCATTGATAATATTATTATCCATGGTTATGGTAAAAAACGAATCAAGTGAGTTTTCCATGGTCTGTACTCCTATTCGACAAAAATTTTGACACACGGGGGTAGGTTGGGAAGTGTTTCACCAGTCAACTTTTGACGCGTGGGAGTAGGTTGCGGAATGTTTGCGCTAGTCGAGCTTTGACACATGAGAATAGGGCGAGGCGAAAATTAAACTTCATCCGGTTACTAAAAATAGCCCGAATGTGAATATTCACATGGCGCGCGCGGTAATACGCAGTTTCCCTCTTTTATTTATGCTCTCTTGGTCAGTGAAATGATTAAGCTTTAACTTTCCACGAACGGCCTTAACTTTTAAGATTTACTAAACGCCGTTCAATCTCCACTGGAGATTTGGTTTTACTGTAAACACGACGAGTTCCCAAGCGTGAGCAGTGCGTTTTTCACCCGTGTCCTCGCGGAAGCCCAAATTTCGTGGAAGTTTTGTAAAGATATTAATAATTCATGAGTTACAACCGGTGAAGGCACTACTGTGATGGAAACGCAAGATATGTGGCCGTCGGCATAAAATGAAGCAAACTATAGCTTTGATTTTCAAATAGATCAGGTCTGTCAGTCTACATTTGAGAAGTACAGTTGTTACACTACCATGAAGGACCTTATTTCGTGCGAATTTCGTGAGTTGATCAAAAGCGTACTCGTTTGTTTGTTTTTTCTGGTGCGATTGGGTGGAGCTGGTATTAGCCAATGGAAAAGCCAAAGTCACAGCTTCTAAGATTTGATCTTTTCAACCCAGATATTTATTGTAGTCATGTATGTAACAAGAAATCCACAAGATTTGTCCTTGGCCTTGACGTATTATCATGCAATGTTAAAAGCTAAGAGGAATTTTCGTGATGTCTCTTGGGTGTGGCGGTTGGTATCCATAACGATAGCTCATTACAAATCTATTCAAACATTACTCCAATCTCTTTGAAATACTTTCAATCTATTACAGTATCGGCATACCAGTGGTATATACCGAACAATCCGGTTTAAAGAATCCTTCAAAGTTTGTACCGATAGCGAAACAAAAGATCAAACCTTTTTTGGCGGCAGATAATGATTAAAGTTAGAAACGTATTTAGTAGTGCGGTAACTAAGCATGCATATGACTCGTCGGCTGGTCTAGTCCGATAAATCAAAAACTTTCAACAACAGATAATAACTTTCTTAGGGAAGTGGTAGGGTGCGCTATATGCTTTTAATGATTGATCGGTATTACTCGCGCCAACAAACTAGTTTTAGTTCAGAGGGACTTCTTTATTACCCTGTTAATTCCAAGGGTCAAGATCACAATCAATTTCTTTTTTTGTTAGCGGACTCTCTTTTTTGCTGTTCTAGAATTCTCCGTTGGGTGCACTGAACAATTACCATGTTCATCAAGGCGCTCGTCTGCAGTAGGGATACTATTAATACATTCGTTTTTTCTCTTATTTCTGCAGAAAACTTTTAACAAGACAAGGAAATCAAATTCTTTAACATATAGCTTTCTACTCTAAATTACGCAACGTGTTTAAGATGTTTCATTTCCTCCTATTGATTACTCTGTTCTGCTACCCCATAATTAAAGAGAGCTGTATAGAATGATTGTTCGCATTAGATATCCCATTCATTGATTGTTTTCATGGTTCTTCATTCAAACCAGGCTAGAATCTCGCCGCGTACCAACTACAAAATTTGAACCCAAACTGTCGAAGATCGAAAGAAGATTTAGTCGAAATTTCTCTGGTTCTCAGCGATTCTGTTCCCCTCTGTAAATGTACTGTGACATCATAGTGTTATAAGGCAATTATTCCCAATCCTCAAATTTATCTCAACAGTTCTCTATACATAAACATAAGAAGTTTTACACACATGCAGTGCATATAAAGGGTATTTTGCTTGAATCACACATTACATAATATTTATCATTTTAGGCTTAGTCTCATGATCACAAAATATAGTAACATAGGCAAAGAGAAAAATGAACACCGACTCCGTGTGTGGTTGCTGATGAAGTCCGAATGCTCGAGTCAACAACTCCCCTCCTAAGTCTATCAAGTTTGAAAAGTTTCAAGGCGGTGATGTTTTTTTTTTCAATTAGTTTTCTTTGATTCCATGCTTTATCTTTTGAAAACGTCTTGAAAACTATTTTCTCTAGTGAACTATATATTGATAGCTAGTTATACCTTAAGGTAATTCATGGGTCTTGAAACTCTGCTTAGATTATACCAGTTAACAACTGCTGTTCAAATAGTTACGTCAGCTGGAGTAGAAACATCTGGAGGACGCCAGTATTGTTTAATAGATTACAAAAAAGGAGGAAAAAATGTACCAGAAATAATAATCGTTCAAGGATCAGTACTTTGCGGTTGATTTTGGTCTCAAACTAGATTAAAATGTGACTCCTTATCTACAGCCTTGGAATTCTGTGATTATATCTTAAACAATTGAGATAGTCTCTAGACTTAAATTGTCCTAATCTTCTCTATCTTCGTAAGAAGACATTTTGTTTGGAAAGGCGACTGATATATTATCTTTTGATTTACACGCCTATTCATACAGATCCACAGGTTTTTTATCTAGATACAATAGGTACAGAAGATGACACCAGTTGTCGAGTCAATGCTCAAAAACTTTGTTTAAAATAATGGGAGGACTTACTTTATTGTTATCAGCAGGGCGCAACATACAATATTTTCATAATAGTTAATTACTGGGTTTAGTCTTTTAGAGGCCTTTAAAGGGTATCGTAAAAGCTAATATGTTCTTTGTACACATTTGAGGTGTTAGTCTTTTCGCGTGCGCAAATTTCAAACTGCGAAGTTGTTCTAACCTGCAAGTTTGTTTTGTTTTAGGAATTGCGTCTCAATAATAAGTTGAACTAAAAGTGAAAATAAACCCGAAGAAAACATCTGTTGACACCGTGAAGAAGCTGGTATAAATTGACAACGCTTGTGAAATGGCATCACATTGGTACTCACTCTCCGATGTTGGAAGACCATCCCAATCATCTGATATGTTAAATCAAGGTACTGTCGTTGAAAAAGCTCACGAGAGTGAAAAGACTGCAATGGAAGTACAAGTGAAGAAAGAGAAGGCTGAAAAAGAGAACCAAGATGGCTGTGATGTCTCAAGGTCAAGTTTGTTTTCTGAAACTTCTTACAGAGGATTACATCGTCTTCTGGATGAAACACATTTAGCCAAAATCAAAGAAGAAAGAAAAGGTATCCAAGGTCACCAGCCTGATGATTCAAAATGTGCTACAAAAGCTAGAGCTACCGAGAACGATTCCCAAGGAATTGAGAAAGCAAGTGCCAATACAAGGAAGAATGATGGCAGAATCCAGGTCGCTTCAGAAACAAGCAGCCAAAATAAGAAGGAAGAGTGTTCAACTCGCAGTTATGGTAACATGACAAAGAAAAGAACGCTCTATGAACTATATGCAGCGGAACTTTCACTTCAGAATGATCTGGGAAAACTCCACCCGAACCATGCTCGCACCTTGGAGGCTCCAACATGGCATCAAGACAGAGAAGGAGAAAGAGAACACATCGAAAAGATCGCCTTGACTCAGTATATCAACACTCACTACACAGATGCATCGTTAAAGAGGATGGGGATTCACGAAGAGAAACCAGATTATCGTCTTGATGGACTTGGTTGCAAACCAGGGTCGAGAATGAGTGACCAGATCCATGAAAGCACTGCTGCATACTTGCCTTTAGTTGATCCCAGAAATCCTAAGTTTTTTATAACAGAAGAAGCAAGGACAAGATACTTCCCGGGAGATCAGACATACAGGTTTTTGCAAGAAGAGCTCTTGCCCAGAGCTGGGCACCCTAGATATGGCATGATTGCCGATCCTGAAAGCTCAGAATATTATTCTAAGAATGAATCAAAGAGAATAAGTAACAGCAAAGAAGATGTTGAATCTCAGTCAAAGGAAAGGTTTGAGCGTCGCTATCGACTACAGGCAGATTCGTACTGGCCGTATCTGGAACGTGGTGCAGGCATAGATGATGGTTACGACAAGCAAAGAATAGCCTTCCTTAGAGTGGAACACCCGGTAAGCGAGCAGAGAAATCACCAGACCAAAACTTCTCATGGCTACTCTATAGAGCAACGTCTTGAAAGTATACCATCGACGGAAGAATACCTCAAATATATACCAGTTCCAAATTCCATGCTGATCCCCACACAAAATTCAGAATACATGTTCAATGGCCGTCACAACATCCCTTACAACATGGGGTACCAATTTCCTGTAGCAGGTAAAGGCAGCTTAGCATTTCTTGACAAAGACAAAGTTTTCTATCCATGCTGTAACGAAGAAATACCAGCCATTCACTACGAGAACATGGCATCGAAGTCGAGGTGGTTCGAGACCAGATATGCGGAAAGACAAAGGCTTGATGCTATCCAGGCTCTAAAGGCTGGAGTAGCGTTTAGCGGAAGCAGTCAGCCACAAACTTTGTTCCTGAACGATAAGGATACTAGGGGGGAAAGCAACAACGGAAAAAGAGGGAGATTTAAGGACGTGCCCTTTCCAGTCTGTATTCCAAGAATGCACCGGGAGTTCCTATTAGAAGAAGCTGTCTCGGAAAGATTTGCCAGGAGAATCGACAACAACGGGGGACCTTCTACTTCTGTCCCTTCTGGTGCTGACAACTGCAAAGGAGACAAAGTTTCAGAAAGAAATGCAAACGGTGAAAACACATCCATAGTTTGGCAGCAGAAAGTCGATGGATCGAGAATCAGCAAGGAAATGATGGGAAGCAAGGCTTGGGAAACTTCAAAAGAAGAAAGAATCGATCTTCTGCAAAATAAAGATAGTGAAGAAAGTGGAAACAAGTTGGTGGACATGGACCAAGTGGGGACAGAGGGAACAAAAGAACTTCAAGATTCGAAGAACGGTGAAACACAACCAAAGATTTCCCAAGAGGAAGCTGCTGCGCAGAATCAAGATGACCACAGCACAAAGAAAATTTCGTGTAGCGTTTGTAAGAAGACGTTCAACCGAACATCAAACCTGTACACTCATATGCGAACGCACTCTGCTAACAAGCCCCATGCTTGTGAGTTCTGTGGTAAGCGATTTCACCAGAAAGCAGATTTGAGGATCCATCGGTACATCCACACAGGAGAAAAGCCCCATAAATGCACCAAGTGTGGACGAGGGTTCAAGCAGCTCACACACCTCAAGTATCACATGAGAACCCATTCAGACGTTCGGATGTACAAGTGTCCATATTGTGAAAAAGGCTTCAATCAGAAAAGCAACTTGCAAGCGCACATCTTCGGACACACCGGCCAGCGTCCACACAAATGCGAGACGTGTGGCAAGGGATTCACTCTCGCTTCAACCTTGAACACTCACAAGAGAACACACTTGCCCAACAAGCCATTCAAGTGTGAATTCTGCGACAGAGCGTTTTATCAGAAGAATGCACTGAAGATGCACTATGTTTCTACTCACCCCTACTCATCTGGAGCCTGTTTGGTCTAAGAACGATGATCCACTAAAGAAATTGCTTGAAAGAAACGTTTTACAAATACATATGATGGAAATTTGCATTGAGCTTCAATATTCTTCAAAATAGTACATATTTCGTGTAGCAAATATATGTCAATAGAGGTAGAAAACGAAGATCTCTAGCAGTTTTTATAGGAAAAACAGTCGTGTAAAAAGTCCTTAGTTTGAACCAAATAGTTCACAGAGCCTGCTAAGAAAAAAGCTCATAATTTTTGACACACTTGAGCACCTTAATTTAACACTAAAACATTCGGTAGAATGAAGACTGTAATGCTAAAGGTTGAAACAGACAAAATAAAGTACACTAAAAAAAGCTATGGCAAAAATATTTTGGTTGATGGCATCTTAGTTTTATTACAACATAACAATAAACAATTTTGACCCTAGTTGGTCAGAAATACTGATTTTCTCCTGAGAAAAAAAAAGATTCTTTTACAGCGATTCTCAAAATTCTGCGAACTCAAACACTTCAAAGGTTTGTTGTGAAATTGATTTTTCGCTTCCATCAATATGATAATCAGTCGGTACCTCTCTTGTTTGTGACAGGCGATTCCAATGTGAAACTTGTAACTACCGAGTTCGCAGAATTTTGAGAATCGCTGTAATACAACATGCATCTATAAAAACCTTCTAAAAATGAATAAATATGCTCTTGAAACATGCACACTGTAAACCTAAGCAGTTTGTGCTGGAAATGATGGATAACTGATAAGGAGTCAACACAAAACAATTGATGCACGCTGCGAAAACGACACCGTGTGAACGCCGAGTCGGTAAATATTTTTACGACATTGCAAAACTGATGTACTGAATCACATTTATTTGTCTTCCTCAGTGAGGAATTTCCTTTCACGCACACAACTACTGAGAACGGTTCATATTACAATGAAAGTTAACCATACAATAAACTTCTTTAATATTCGTTTGCCCCTCCAATTCTTTAGGACACCACTGTTATGAACAATAAAGATTAATAAAAATCACGAGTTTTGTGTGTAGAGATTATTAAGCCTCAAAGGAGTTAATACCGCGGTATCGTACTGACAGGTGCCCCATTTATTAGCCATTGTTTCTTCTTGAATAGCGAAAAACCGAATGTTAAATCCAAACTTCACGATACTTTTTGACAATAAGGAGAGTATTTCCTGTCTGGAGAATTTTATGACACGTTAACTAGGATCCTTAAAAAGAAATTTGGGAGCAGAATTATCAAGTTACTTTTTGTTTAGTATAGAGGAATAATTGAGTTTGTGTGGTGATTCTTACCAACTGTATCTCAATAGTCTTTTAATAGAATTTTCTTTACGTTATAAGCATCAAACTGGGGAGAAAAGGCCCAAACGTAGGGCGCTTCTGTCAATCATGGAAACCTCCGCTCTACTATAACTGTGATGTGTTAATTTAACATCTTGTTTCCTATTGTGAGTGCGCGTCAACATCGTTTTGGTGGAGATTTCCTTTATCTTTAGCACTTCAAACTATGATTTTATGAGTGAAAAAGAGAGAGAAAAGTTTTTAAAGTTAAAACTGGTAAAGCAAAGAAGCTTTCTTTATGATATTTGTTGGTTTGTTTGCATTGCTAATGAATGAGGAGACCATCGCCGAGAGCAACATTGTCAAATTCTTTTTGATGATGTTAGTAATGCAAAAGATACAAAGCTTGCTCGTTTGTACCCTGTGCTAAAATGCCTTTACAAATTTTTGATATAAAAAGGCTCTCATGAATATACCATAGTATTATTGAATAGCTGTGTCATTACATTGCCACAGGCACTGCGGACTTCTCGTTTGAAAATACACGATTTCTTCACGTACGGTTTGTCCACAATTAGTTTACCCTCTCTGTTGCTCACACATCACACTGACCATCCACCACTAGTTTGCATTTAGGCACCTCACTTCTTACAGCCAATATTCAAAGAATGAATCGAGATAGTTAATCCTTCTTAATATCTGAATGTAGAGACCAATGGTTCACACAGTCTAACAATGCCAAAATCATATTCATATTATTGAGCTCGGATTGCCTTTTATCCCTGCATTGTTCAACTCCATTTTGAAGTACTATGAAGTTTGTTTAATTAGTGTTGTATCACTTGCATGGGTGTTTCCAGATGTGTCTAAGAAAGTACTAGAAGTTAGTAAACTAAATCACATTAATTCAAACATCCCACATTTTGAATTATAGTAGGTGCAGCCAAACTGAAACTGCTGAAACTGTGATCTTCAGATTTTCATTAACGATTAATAGCCGGTTTTATTACCTAAAGAAGCACTTCATTTGGACACACAGTGAGTGACACCTGATAATTCAAGCTGTTTAAACGTCAAAACACACGAGCAAAGAACAAAGAATTTTAAGGTCTCTTCGATATTATCAAAATAACTTCTTGAGACTAAAATGGCACCGGCCTTCAGAAGTAATCAACTCTCGTAAATGAAAACAATTCAAAATCCTGTTCTTAATTACAATGAGTTACTTCTGGTATTATGCCTTACAAAAATATCGAAGCAAACAATACTTTAAAAAAGCATCCCTGGTGCGTGAATTACTATGACAGCTAGTCTTCCTGCACCAATCTAAGCTGGTATAAAGCTATCAGTTTCCATCTACTGCAAGATCACTTTTGCGTTTCTTCCCATGCTGATGATAACGGCTGCTGATTCCTGTCATCTCCCACACACTAAAACTCCAAGTATTTTCTTGACAGCTGGTTGGTTTTCAGCCCTGCCTTTACAGCAGCTGAGCTTAGGGATAAGTAACTCCTTAATCTGTGTTTACGACGCAGCCATTAGATTAATCATTATCGTGATCATGATAGCCAAAGACAGCTGTTTCAAACTGAGTTGAGACGTTTAACTTTATAAGACTTTTCGTAGAAAGTTTGAAGTATAGTTTAATAACCTACGACCACAGAAGAAAGTTGTTGCACACCGCGGCATATACCGGCCCTTAAAGACATACAAACCTCACAATGGAGTTTCATCCCAAACTTCTAGTTTCAAAATGCTTTCGCAGGATCTACTGAAAATTTACTAAAGTTTGTCATCAGCCTTTCTAAGAAAATATGCTCCATTGTTTGACTGACTGACATAAGATTACGCCAGTGATGTTTTGTCTTGTTATAGGTTTTCCCAGGGATTTCCAACTAAAATATTATTTGATTTAGTTATTCACGGATGAATTGTGGGATTTTTTGCTTTTAATTTTCGACATAAATGTTTATCTAGCTCATATTCTAATTTGTTGTATCACATATTAATCAATATAACAAATCGAAGTCAGTTTTCTATGGATCTGTACAACTGTAATCGAACGCATGAAATGACGTCAAAAATCATCCAAACTCAAATGGAACCACGAGCGCAGCGAGACCAATAGAAAACTGACTTACTTCGATTTGTTTTTTACCATAACAAAGTCGAAGAAAATGAACAAAAAGACGAGAAAAGAGTTTGAAAAAGCCGTTTCATCCGCCCGCGCGCTCGTGGCGTGACGATGTCGTAAGCACAAGCAGGTCTAGCCTCTAATCGACAATGGTTCTTAGCCAATCAGTGAACGAGAAATTTACAAGTTATGGTAAAAATTACTTTATTATTACTATATCATCTAGGGCTCGAATGTTTTCGAAAATTATAGGATGTAACACTATATACCCATATCTCGAGGGAGAACTTGGACTGGAACCGGCACAAAATTGTATTTATCTAGTTCGTATTCTGATTTGTTGTGCTATATTGATCAATATATTATTACAATATCATCACCTTCATCAATATCATCTAATCCTTTTTACAACAAAATAAGTTAGCCAACCAACTTTAGATTTTCAACCTGTGATCCTCAACAACCAACTCTGTTGGACTAGAAACACTGAAGTCGTGTTTGGTTCATGCACCTGTCCAAACGGCTGGTCTGTAGTCATGGAACATGTTTTAACCAGGTGTGAAACAATAGGCAGAAAAACGACAAGGCCGTTAATTTAACGATTTAGTTTAACTGGTAGCAATACTTGAACTCTTAAGCGCTTCATTTGTGTATCTATTACTTAACGTATCTTATCACTGACGCGCGCATTTCCAGTGTATATACGACATCTTTTCGAGAGCAGTTATAGAGGGATCATACACGGTTTGGAAACAGCGCGCGCTTTAAAAAGTCTATGCCTTTCAAACTTTTTCCTGAATATTTTGTATTCCTGATGTTTTTATCTCGTATACTAAACAATTTATTACTCTTTGCTTAGATATATTCACGAAAAGGTTAACTATTCTGCTGATCAAAATATCAGCTCTTCCGAAACCCCTCAAAAAGTGGTCGTGATACATGGGAAAAGCGCGCGCTCGTATAATATGCGGTTTTATTTCTCAAAACCACATTCATTCATTCTTTTTGGTCTCGTTTGGTATCGTGTAAGAGCGTGTTCGAGAAATAATAAGCTTAGATACGTATAGCTTTTCTTCTGTGGAAACAGTGGACAATAGCCACTCTGTGGAGGAGCCACTGCTAAATCCATTTTATTTACATTTTATTTATTTTCTCATAACGAGAGGTTAAAACAATAGAGTTTTTCTGCCGTGCGGCCGTATATAAGAATGAAGATTGGGATATCAGTAACAAGGATCAGCCGTGTTGAGTTAGAGTTATTGAGATAATCGTTAGTTATTGTATAATGGGCAATAAAACCAAGAAGCTAGAATATTAGGGCTAAGTACCGACTTCATTCAAAATAACCTAATATATTAGGCACTGTAAAAAAGACACTCCTTTTGAAGCCGATACATTTGATAATGGAGGGATGAACGATTAGTTAGATAGGCTTTGTGAAGTGTTTGTTTTGAAACTGACTTGTTCGAGAACGCCATTGTGCTAACAAAAGTTAATTACACCGTCGCCATTTTGGTCCCACGCTGAATTGATAATCAAATAACGCTTGGCGTTGCGCACCGTTTTTTGTTTTAAAAATTAGCTCCATTCTTAGGAAAATGTAGATATGTGTCATGAGTGTCTTCACTGCAGATTCCACGCTGCTGCCACCAAGAATATAATGTGAATATAGAGAACTAGTTTGGCAACTGACGGTCATTTTTTTTTATTTCAAGGTTTATCTCTATCAGTATAAGATATATCAGATTAAATATTCCACAGTTCTGTGTCACTAATGAAAACCCATTTTGGATTTATATGCCGCTGCCAACAAACGCAAACCAGAAATCAATTTCTTTTATTGATTTATATTTAGTTCCCTCTTGATTCAAGGATCAGTGCCATAATAGTTTTTAAAGTTACTTTAAGGCCTTAATACTCCACCTCAATGTTTTGTAGTGGTTTTCGCATAAAAGCTGGTCTCATAGAAGCCGAGTGGAATTCCTCAAAGATTTCCATACATAACAAACATTTGAATGATTTGGTAAATAGTTCAACGTTAAGTGAATTTGAAACAGGACCATGATCGAATCACCTGCATTAGACCTGGATGAACATATTAGTCATAAACAGAAGTAACGATGACACGGTGAAGATACATTTATCGAAAATCATCTTTACCTATTGAAATTCAAATACCACATGAATGCGTAACACTTTCTTCGAGCTATTTGCCTAATACAAAGATTAATTCATCAAAATACTAGTCAAAGCTTTTGGTCAAATTGGCATACAATGTATATTCTGTAACTTCAATGTTACTTAAGTATTTAGGGGAATAGCATATCCTTTCTGGAATAAACGGTATTAATAACTCATATCATATTCTATGTTCTTATTTAACTCGAACAACTCGAATTAACTGCGCTAAAGCGCTCTAACGCTATCGATTTTTCCTAGTGATATTCCCAATGCAACTAGCTTCTAAACACTCCCATCTGTTCTCCGCCGTTCGTTTTCCTGTCCCAGCTGCCATTCTAGTTTAACAGAATGCACTAAATGAATCAATACATATGCAGTAAATAAAGCGGACAAGGTACCTTTATCTCGAAGTCAAGCTGTTCCAAACCCATCATCTTCATCATATTGAGTATAATGACGCTTTTATAAGTGTGAATAGTTAACATTCTCGCTCGATAAATGGTTTTGTGTTCTAAATCCAACTGACTAATATCATCAATGATACTTCACGTTACTTATTTGAATGAATGAAGATGAAAAGCGCACTGGGATAAACCAAACAAAAGATCTCGATCTATGCTAGTACCACACCTCTATTAGGTATTGTAGTCGACGACCAAAGATTTTAGAATGGCGTTCCAAGATGGATGTCTCGGCACAAAAACTTGCACAATAAATATCACGGTAAGAAGGGAAGTCCATTTCTACGTCACTGAGCGTAAAAACCAGGTTGGGCCTTATAAGTTCCTGGATCCCAAACTGTATTAAAGACCACACATATTCTTGGAGAGATCCATGGTAAATTACCAACGGATACCCGTGCATTTTCTCTCTCTCAACACTATTCGCTTTTCCACTCTATGAGTCAACGGAATGCCAGAGAAGCAACTGATAAATCAAATTTAGATAATTTGCGGAAAGAGGTAAAACCGGGAAAAAGTCAATCTCCTGAAAGCACAAGATCACGTTGACCAATGAACAACTCTACACAGATGTAGCCTGCGAAGCGGCGAGTGCTTCCATCGGTGTCCGATCCGTGCTTCCTTAAGAACATGAACATTTAGGCAAATTCGATTGCTTACGTTTTCATCAGTAAAACTAGCGTCCGAAAGATAAAAAAGTCCCAGATTGATATCTTAATTTACACGAACGTCTGGCGTCAAGTGAGTTTGCGGTGAGTCTCCAGATTTGTTTGTAATAGACAATATATTAGTTGTCCTATTAAAACTAAATGAGCGCAAGAGATAACTCGATGGTTTATCAGTATTTCATGTTGACCTATCAAATGTGAGATGTGTGAGTTGATGACGCCGTAAGTCTAAGGAACACAATCAGTCCAGCGTGCGGGCGCGTGCAATCGGTATTCGACGTGACTGGGTGATAAAGAGGGCAGACACAGCCGATGATATAAAAGACAACAATAAAGAATAGAGTGAAGAAGTTCAAAATATTGAAAGTTGCATTGTCATGATTTGTTTTTACGATGCTCCGAGAAGACTGAGACTGAGATGGAACCTTTCAGATTTTTCCCCACGATCCTAATATGCAAGGCGAGGGAGTTACTACAGGAAGCCCAAACCTTGCGACGATTCCCGGTAGCCCTTCACTTCCTCAGAAGAGCGTCTGTTATTGGTTAAACCAAATGATAGATTTCAATTTCTATCTTTTGAATCTTTTGTCTCAATCTGGCTCGTACTATCAACTAATATTGCATGTTCCGAAGCGGTGCGACCCAACCCACGATTCGTGTCAGTGTTGTCAAACCGTGGTGAAACTAACGATTAAAGAGTTTCTGTTGATTTATGTCTTGAGACTTTATTTATACCAGTATATTTACACTTCAAATGATCTCAAGGATTTATGTATGTTTATACTAATAAAAGCGTTCGTAATTTTATATAAAAAAAAACGAGACATGCATTCCGGATTACTTAATTTAAAGGCAAGCAGCTTTCTTATTGCACATGCAAAAAGTTAATCCTTTAAAAACTTATAATTACAACTATCATTACACCGATTCCGAACATGGCGGATGGACGCGGGTGGACTGGGCCGATATAACCAAAACGAGGCTAGTCAGTCGTCAGGATGGTGCTCTTTCAGAAAAAGAAGACACTGGTATATCAGCTTCTGTAAGAGACATGTTTGAGCAAGAATCGAGTGCAAAAACTTCAAAATATTGCAAGGCAAAGGCACAATGTGAATAACAGACGACTTACTAGCCTCGCTTTGGTTGTATCGGCCCATGCCACCCGCGTCCATCCTTCATGTTCGGAATCAGTCTATATACTAGTTATACTATGGTTTCGAGTGGAATACCGTGGAATATCCCAAGAGTCACTTGTATTTTCTCGGTATACAAACTCGCCCAAAGGCTCGTGTGTATACTAGAAAACACAAGTGACGTATACACACAGAGCCGGCGCTGGAAACTAGGAGATAGGGGATACCGCGCCACCTATAAATAGTAGCCCGAAACAGCTGCAATCACTTTTCTGCCCTACTATAAGTGTTGACATAGCCCCAAAACGTTTGTAGCACCGAAATATTTTTACTGAGATTTACATACCGAAGTTACTAGTTGCTCCCCTTTGGAGTTTGCCGTCAAAAATACAAAGGTACCGACTGATTATCATTGATTGACGGCAACAAGAACGCCGTTTTTCAATCATGAAAATCACACTTAATTCCTTGATGAATTGTTTAGTTTTGGGGTACAAATCCCTTCTTTCTCCACTGGGGATAATATCCTTTTTAAAATAGCTGTTCAAATGAAAACGATTCGCCGACCAGCGTCCAATGATGCAGTAAGAGAGGATAAGGCAAAAAAGGTAAATTTAGAGACATATGTGATAAAAGTTTCGAGGAAGAAAAATTAAGAAAAACATTTTGCGTTAGACAATCGACTGGGAAAGATATTTACTCCACGGGGGTGGGAGGGGGGGTTTAATAAAATCTTCTCACGCCTCCCCCCCCCTTCGTCACACATGTCACCCCTTTGTGTACCATTTACTTGTCATATTTGCATCCTGTGATGATAACAGTGTCGAACAATCCATTAGATTTTTTTTGGGCCAAAATGATAACCATTATTACATAGATTCCACTGCTTGTTGTGTGTGCCGCCGGATAATTTTACGAATCAAGCGACCGTATTTTTTCCAGTCCTCCGGGACGAGGAAAAATTACAGCTCACGAGTAAAATTCCGGCGGTAACACACAACAAGCAGTGGAATAAATTGTTTATTATACGAGACAACACACATCAGAAACACAAAAAATCAAAAGTCTTCCGGTAAACATTTGAAAGGACAGACCTTTCGAGCACGCGCTGTTTCCAAACTGTGTATTATCGCCTTATAATTGCAATTGAAGGTGAGTTGTAATACACGGACAAAGCGCGCGCTCATAACAGTTAATAACTCATGGCTGTGTCTATGTATTTTCTTGAGAATGACTTGTCGTAGATATGTTTTGGCTCTTTAGATCAATCAGTTTTTGTACCGCTAAAAGGTGCATCCAGATTTTCCCATGCTATTTTATAATATTTTGAACAACTAAACAGGGGCAATGGATGAGCGATTGCTGTAGACCGCAAAGCATCTTATGCAAACATTTAGAATGTGCATCTGGTAGTTATCCTGAGTTAGATGGTATACCATATATGCCATTGGACTTCTAAACCTGCGTTTGTTTGTGAACATCCTTTCCATTTGAGGCCAAAAGTCCTGTTTTGATGTTGCCATTTTCGTTCAGATAATTCATATTGTTGCTAGAGTCTTCACTGGACTTTCCCAACATAAGAATCTTCTGAGTTGCAGTAAGGGTAGTGTTAAAGTTATCATCTTCGTTGGTTTCTTGGTATTTGGAGAAGAACAGGCCCAGAAATCCTTTTCGCCACCTTTGAAAAAGTCTTTTGAACGCCCCTCGATAAGTACGGTTTAGACAACAATAAATGATGGGATTCAAACAACTATTCAGATACTCCATCCACTTGATGGCTCGAAAGACCCTAAAGTGAGGATCTTCGATGAAATTCCGATCAACTGCGTACCCAATTATAGTGACAAAAAACGGAAGCCAACAAACGACAAATGCGCCAATCACAACTGCAATAGTCTTGGCAGCTTTGATGTCCGTTTTGTAATTTTGATGGATGTTGATCATGCGGGATTGTCGCCGAGCAACCATATAGATACGTGTATACATAATAATCATAGCCACCAATGGTAGAATGAGGCTGGTAGTCGATACCAAGTAGTGATAACCACTGTTAGGGATCTCATGCCTTACAATATTAAGTAGGGAAATAGTGACTGCGTAAATCCATACGAAACAAATGATCAAGATCGCTCTGAATGACGTCAAGAACTGGTGGTATTTATAGGGTGCAGTGATTGCAATATGGCGGTCACTACTCACTGCTAACAGATTCATTATAGAAGCAGTACCACAAAGAATGTCGATACAATTCCAAAACTGCATCGATCGTTGATCCAGTATTTTGTAGTTCTTTAAGTCAGGTTCCAATTGCAAAATGAACCAAAACGGCATGGCAAGTAATGCCACCATGATGTCAGCAACGGCTAAACTTATTATGAAATAGTTACACTTTGTCCGTAACTCCCGAAATGTTATGAAGCTGGCCCATACCAAGAAGTTACCAAACAAGGTGGCGAGCATCAGCAAACCCACAAAAATAGCCCCAACGATGTTCTCAGGCCCTAAACTCAAGGTTGTGGAGTTGGTTGAGGAGTTGCTCATTTCATTCGAAGACATTGTAGGGAGCCCAGTTTATACCTTTATAACGTTTTCAGAAGTGGCCGGCCCTATTTATCACTTACGTGATCGACGATCCTGTAAGAAATCAAGAAAGAAATCAAGAAGGAAATCAAGACAAAGACAAATGTTTTCGCACACACTCGAAGAAAGAAGGTGAAAATAAGATTTTGACCTCACTCAGACATACAGAAATCACACGAGGATGACCTTATAACAAGACAAGCCAGTGACCTGCGTGCCTTTGTATACCCGATAACATTTAAAAAGCAATTGCAATTCAACACAGTGTATGATAACACTAGTATCTTGACTAAGTGATGGAATATATCTGCACTCATGAAGTAAAGAGACATTACAAACATCTTTCTAGAAGAATTTCGCTCGAGGCCATCATGGCAAGAAAGTTTGTTCACGATACACGTCACTTCGGAATGTGAATCTTTTTTCCAAACTTTTTCCATTAATTCCATTCTGCTAAGATATAATGAATTTGCCTTCCTGAATGAAGCTCTTGCACATGAGGAAACCTAACAACTAAATGTTAACGGTGGATCCGGATTCTAAGTGTGACGCCTCCAGGATGGAAATTGACTGGCTATTCCATGTTGCCAAATTGATCAATCTGGACGCGGGGCCTCTGTCACTCAGGAAAATTTGCACTTAAGGCTACAACACAGTGCATTTCATCGATGCCAATTGTGATCCGGACAAGTTATAAAGGTTACTGAATGTTTGATCACATGACTTGATGATGACTATTCCTTGAGACATTCCCGCTTTAATAGTGGCGATGGCGAACGATACTCTGCAAACAATTCGTTTCAGATTGTAAACTTTTGGTTTATTTTCTTTCTCTTACACACTTATTAAAACAACTTTAACTTGCGTTATCAACAAGGAATCACTGACGTTTGCGCCGGTTAATCCAAGAAAAAACTTCGACACATGCATGCTTATGATGCTGCGTAACACGATTCCTTACCCTCTGCCATTTCAGATATCGTAAAAAAAGTGCCACAAATTGCATGTATGTTGTGCACATTTTTTTCTTGCGCATGTGATTCAATGAAAATGTTTTTGGGAAAAAAAGGGAACAATTCTTTAATAAGTATAAAAAGATATGTAAAAATGTTCATAAGTGTACCATAAATGGGTTATTCCTCATAAAATACTAGGCACATCCCCATCACGTCACATATCAGTATCAATATAACCTGATCAAAATGAGCAATTTGTTTGAACCAAAACAAGAAAAAATTCCTGATGCACTACCTCTTCATGCCAATCCAGAAGTGATTAAGTGATCTGATGCCTATTATCTTTAGTGTCGACAAAGTAACAAAAGCAACGCAGCTATTTCAAAGGTTAATCCACTTGATGACTTCAAGTAATCTCATAAGTGTAGCATTTAATTGTATATTCAAGACGTCTGGCACAAAACTCTGAAACCTAAATAGCAAGGACATAAGATATATGGTATTTCTAAGTGCTTAGATGCACAAGAACATCATGGCCAAACCCATAAGCAACATTGCAGGTTCTCGTTTCCTTTGCGATAATATTTATATTGTCAATTCATGTTTTTCGAAGTCGATCGTGTCGATTCGTATTTAAAAGATTAAGAAGAAGAATACAGTATTTATATTGTCTACCGTCTATCTAGTCTACTACTCCCGAGAGGAGGCAGCTGTATTTTGACTAAAATCTGACAAGACTGACAAGATCCGATTAAAAACTCCGGCTTACCTATCTGTTTATTTCGATACATAAGAAACAAGCGCGTAACGGAAGTTACCAGTAAGCAGTTTCTTTCCAGTTAGTTCAGACGTCAAACTTTTGATGCGTCGAACTTGAGAAGAATTACTAGGGCCAAGTTCAGGTGGCGTATCAAGAGCCGTGCTAGAAGAGGAATTAGTTTGGTCCAAATTATGTAAGTACGACTGTTTGATTCAAACACCGTGCTTATCCAGCCGGGCAATATAGAAACGGCTAGGCCAGCTGTGTACCATATAAAACGAGAAGAGTACTCAGTTGATTCAGGCGGCGTACATTCCAGCTTTATAGTGACGTAATGTACGGCTCATAAAGTACGCCAAAAATATACTATATAAGACATCATCAAGACGGCGTGTGTTTAGTTTGTCAGAAATCTTTTTACTAAATGGGAAAACAGTGTTCGAATGGGCAAAGACAAGACTAATGCTAATTAGTGTAACGTCAAAGGAGGCTTGTGATTATTTTTACATCGCTTGTAAATCAAAACACCCCAATACTTCAAGTCAACAAGTCTTTAATATCCTATCTATAAATCGTGAGTAAGACAATGATGATTCATAAACGCTGTTTTACTGCTCGAGGATGTTCTTGTATATTTAATCATGCCTCCTGTGACATCACACTTATTAGCATATTGGAAGAAAACCCTTAATATCTCAAAGATGAGCCACTCAAATCATATGAAACTTTTTAACCATCCTCTTATTCACTCCATATATAGTCAATACTGAAAGTATCGAGTTAAGGCTTACAGGCACTTTAAAAATTTCGGCGACGCGACAAAACTTCGACGTCTTGGTGCTGACGCTCATGGTACGCATAATTTAGGACCTACGCAGCAATGAGATCAATGTTCGCCTCTTTCAGGGTCAGGTCTTTCGATCTCAAGACTGAAATAAAAGGATCTCACAACTTTCACATATCACGAAACGTGCGTCACTGCCAGGTTTGCTGACAGTAAAGAGTTCATAGCACGTGCAACGCAGCAAGCTACACTCGAGACAAATCTGAAAAAGACCGTTCCGAACGTAAATTCAATTTGTGTATAAAGGGCATTGTAATGCAGTTTGCTGTTCAGTTCAAGTTTCCGTATCTGTGGAAACAATGAGTTTCAAATGAATGAGCATTTGTTTCTAAGGGGGTGGTCATTTACTAATAGGGGGAGGGATCGGAGGCCGTTAATGTTGCAGATGAAAGAGCCCAAAACTTTTGGGCCCTCCCTTGTCTTAGAGCCCAGAAAATATAAGCCCGCCCCCAAAAAGGGCCCAAAGTTTGCGATCCTTTCTTAATTCGGGCGCCCAAAATACGTGCCACCTCCCCTCCCCCCCCCCACCAATTAGTAAATGACCGCTCCCTAAACCCCACACTATTCATAATTAAAAAGCTATTTTGAAGAGAGGTCGAAGGTGGTTTTAGAGGTCCTCTCGTCAATAAAAGGAAGAATAAAACATATGTTTCTATCATGTCAGTGAGCTTAGGTGAGAGATACCGTAATTTATCCAACGAAGAAAATATAAAAGCCCAAGACATCCAGCACAAGTGTTCCGATGGTGGTAGTCGTTCTTAATTGACGTTCTAATTATTGAGAATGTGTTGCTGCAAAACATATTTCCGTAAAGATATTGTTTATGAAATAGTAAATTGTACGATTTGTATGCCTAACATCATCTACATGTTTCTCCTGATGTGCAAGAAATCAAGAAATATAAAATAACCGGTAGCGGTACAACCATAACATCTATTCAAAGGGAAATGACCATGAGCTAACAAACGGCAAATCATTGGAGTTTAAATCTATAGGAAATAGAAAACATGTTTCTCCTGCTATGCAAGAAGGGCAAGAAATAAACAAGTGGCGATGCAACCATAACATCCATAAGGCAAATGTCCATGAGCTAACAAACAATTCATTCGTGTATAAATATGTAGGAAATAAGGAAATAATCATGATGATCCTGAGGCCGTCATCGCCATATTGTGAGGACATTTCTCACTAAATAGTGGGCCCGCAAAAAAAAATTCCTTCTGAGTTTCACATCTCTCGGCTGGGCTGTTCAGTTCCGACAATTAAAAGTACCCTATATTTTAACGATTGAAGAAGCAGCTTCATTTGCCAATAGGCCCTTTGCAGCACGTCGGAATGCAGCTGAATTTGGAGGGGAAAACAACAGTTTTCTTGATGTTTCTCATTGGGATTCTTTTGTCTTGCCCTCAGCTGCATTCCGACGTGCTGCAAAAGGCCTATTGAGCTTATGTATATCGTCCATGGACCATCGTGGAAACAAGAAGAGAAGTTCCACACAGTAACTTCTAAGCGTGATCTTCTTTGAGTGAACACTACCTTTGGTTGATGCCGTCAGCAACTAATAATGGATACCTAAAGATTGTGTTCAGTCTAGCATTCTTGCTAAAACTAGCAAAGTCATGATTGAATTTAAAATAATATATTGGATCATTAATTTAAACTGAATTAATTCGATAAAAAACGCGAGGAATCATGAATGGTTTCTTTAATGATCCCAGTATTTGCCCAATTTGGCACTTATTTAAATGTTTTTGAAGTAAGTAGAAACAGTTCTACATCATGGGATGCGCTCAAATGTATGTCCTGTTGTCAAAAGCAAATGTAAAAAAATAAACAGAAATGTGTACTTACGAACAGAAAAGAACCTGGCCCTAGAAGCTTGCGTCAGGTGCCATACGAATCACACGACTGAAAGCTTTCCTTTCAGAATCAAAAGCTTTGCAGAGGAAGACATTTCGATTTTCAATTTGCACAACACACGACTCCAACTGTTTGAGGTGACGTAGGTTGAAGTGCTTGGTTTAAGAGCAAAGGCAAAAACGTGCAGTGGACATACATCAATGGTGAACTAATGCCAGCATCAAGTGTCTTGTTGTGAATGTGATCTAATTATAGCCAGTGTCAATATGACAGCACATGTTCCGCGCTCTGTGGTGGCAAGGAATGTGTTGATAACGAGTTCCTGTTGTTATTATGGCTCATATCAATAATTTCAGATTCAAGCGACTCGTTTCAGCAAAACAAAATAAATGGTGGATAAAACAGGTAAGTTCGAAGAATGCCAAAACAATACAGCCGAGAAGGAGGTGATCAAGAAAGAGCGAATTATTACTATATCAAATAAGCGATATTGCATTATGTTAGTTCGCAAACTATACTTTGAATATATTAACACCTATCGATTAAAGAACATTTACCTTCATTTTTCTCGCGTCATTTAGTTGACAGCTCATTAATTGAAAACGCTCTGAAAATGAGCGCACGAAATCGTAAAATCAAAAGATACGGAATGTTTCCCTGCTTTTTTTGAAAGTAGGAACTAAAAAAATGGAAGACGTGATGGCCTAGTGGTCGGTGGATCGGACTCTGGGTCAACTGGCTCGGGTTCGATTCCCGGCTGGGGCA
>JAABNW020154990.1:0-12100 GCA_015164035.2 Radianthus crispa | reverse complement strand
TTTTTCACAAAATCGCCATACATTCCCTTATAAGTCAGATAGGAACCACAGAAACCCAGCTTGGGCTACCTGTGGTTAACTTTGATAGTACGTAAAAAGAACCGCTCTAAAACCAGATGATTGGTCACAAATACATCATTTGCAATGTTTCTATAGAAAATACATCTTGTTTTCACTAAAAATGACTCGTGGCGCACCTCAGGAATGGTGACGCAAATGCATATTCGAATATGAGAACGAGTCTGAGCACCGAGCAGATGAATATGTGGTCAGAGAATACATCGATGTTCACCGATCGTGAAACGTATTGGTGTATGGATAACGGCATAAGCGTTTTTTTCTCTTCAATCAACTTTATTAGCATGCAACCATTTGATTCCCGCTATAAATATATTCGTTTATACACTTTTACTAATTAATCTTTGGTAATAAATATATTAATCTTGTTTTTCACGTTGCCATTGGTCCTTGACATTTTCTTTCCATGGGCGGTGTTTTTGGACATGGCTTCATCGCTCCTCATATCCGCACTAGTGATAGCATATTTCCGAGATTTTAGAGAGGGTTTTAGGCCACAAGTCGGCAATTGATTGTATTCATGACAATCAACGCATCCAGAATCTCGTTGGAAATCATCAGACAAACCATCAGATGCCTTGCCATTGCCGAGTTCATTCTTATTCATGGATATCCCAAAATTCTCATTTTTCCTGTCATCTGATCCTTCCTCTCCATTTGATTTACTCCCATCACTCCTATCCCATTCAGCTTTCAGTACTCCATTTGTTTTATCCCCTTTCACTTGTATACAAGAATCGTTATCAGCAGGCTTATGCCAACCGTTTCTCGTCTCCAAGTCAACATCTTCATCGATTGAAGCAAGCACTTTTCCTTTCATTGGGAGATGTTTATCAAACGTTCTCAAGGTAACCTCCATGGAGGTTCTAATTTTCTCAAGAGGAAGTGTCTTCGCCTTAGGATTATTTGCCTCAGCTAAGTTTGGCATACTTGACGATAAAGAGAATTCGTCAGATTCGATGAGCGGGACCGCAGATGTTGATGTGACTTGGTAAGAACCCAATCTCATGCTTTCGTTGAGTTCATCGTAGTCGGCACTTTCATAGGACGTTACAGATACCACACTCTCTTCTACGTAATTACTAACCCGACGAAGATAAAGGTCGGTCTGTGCACGTGGTCTTCCTTTGTTTTGGGGTTTAACTAAATGAGAGTCGAACAAAACAAACAAAAAAGTCAAATGTGCATTACGTTTATAGAGGATGTTATAAGCTGGCACGAAGATATGAATTTTATTTTCGAGGGGTGAAAACACTGTTTTACGAGCGAGCGCAGCCTACGAGTAAAATGTTGTTTTTAACACGACAAAATAAAAATCATATCTTCAAGCAAACTTGTAGTGTTCTTTTTGGCTTGAGGCAAGAGTTGCAGGAACAAGCGATAACAAACTGGCGGGAAAATATTTTGTAGAACGCGCGCGCACATACGGGACATTCGGTACTTATGTTCACTAATAATATGGAAAAAACGGGTGTTTTAGTTTCTGGTAAAACTCTATTATCTGTACAATAAATTATTATTTTTTATTCACTCTACGATAAAATTCATATCATGAAGCCAACGTTTATTCTTTTTTTTATTATATAGATAAATAAAGAGCAAAACCTACACCTCTCTGTCTTGATACGAGCGGGAAAACATTGGAGATGTCGTCATCTATACCTTCACTAGGGAAGATACCGAAAATAGGTCCCTCGTATCCCGGATATATGTAGTTTTGTGCAAAATTTACGCTGGCAAGTTACGAAAAAATCAAAGCAATGCTTCAAGAAGGTCAACTTACAATGCTCCTCAAGCCCTTTACCAAAATTGGCAAACACTTTGGATGCCACGCCCAGTATGGCTAGCAACAGAATAAGGTTGAGGGAACCTAGAAGTGCAAAAAATGTTTGCTCATTTCAGATAACGTGTCAATCCCTTGAGTGTTATTACTTTGTTTGACGACTTGCGCACAATGCAAATATGGATTCAACTTCAAGGAAAGATTCTTTATCAGGCATTTTCTGAGATCCTATAATAAGGGAGGTGCATGCTAGTCTAGCTTCGGTACAAACAACACCATATATGGCATGATTCTAGACCAGAATGCGCTATGTTCGCTAATTCAGAAAGGGCTATGTCATGTCAAATGGAAAGACATTACGCCCAGAGTAAAAGGTCAGCCTGAAAACAAACTTGAAAACGAGGTATCTTAAGAAGGCGCTCGTATCTTCTCACCGAGGTAGACAAAGTGTAGAATTGCTTCATCGTGTATGTCTTTTCCTGTCTTGTGGAATTCTTGACAGCCATTACAAGTATCACTCATAAATCTATTGATTAACAAATAATGCGTTATTCCTAGAAGAAATTTACAGAAGTGATGACAAAAATTGGCCCTTCAAAATAGGTGAGCGCCTACAAATATTACGCACCTCAGGAAAGAACCTTCTACATGTCGAAAAATGAAATGAGAAGTGAAAGTCATCGTTGGAAAAATGTCCGCTAAACTTCTCCAAGCTAGCAAGGACAAAAATGGACGACCTACGGTTTACGTGGTACGACGCCTCTTCAGAATAGTTGTGCACACGCCATATTTCAGGTGCAAAACCGTATTAAGCAAGTGGCGCAGTGTACATGAAAGGGTCGGAGACAAAATGCTATCTGACTTGCAACTGGATCGCACTTTGTTAGTCCACGTGTGCAATTCTTGTAACTTTTGCACGCGATGCAAAAAGAGGACTTGTAGAAATGCGAAGTCACACGCTGTACAAGCGGATGGGTCGCATCAGTGCGAGCGCAACAGCTGTAACACTCAACATACTAACCCATATATTTTATAAATAAAGTATCCTGCTCCTCCTATGGTCCACATAATAAATAAACTCATGAGAATCTTAATTTCTCGCTGAGTCTGGAAAAAAGGAGAAATGTCAACTAGCATAACATGAATGATGCTTCAGCAACATGACTATACACCATGCGTTTACTAGGGAGATTGAGGACTGTGGACTTTCACCTCTCCACTTCTTGTTACTTGACAAGGTTTTCCCATTTCAGACCGTGTCATTTTCTAGAGAATATGACTCTTTGTTTAAGGTGCATCCATATTCATTTGTCCTCTCATACTCTTAGGAATGACATGCGGTCTATTTTTGAGCTACAACTCATCGAATACTGACTATTTCGAAGAAAATAACGCGCGTTTTATCATAACTGATGGTCTCAAATTAAAACGTTTAAAAAAATTGAAAACTAGATTCAGATTTGGCATAACTCTTTCTGAAGTTGAGACTAATAGTTCTTCGTAACATAAAGAAAGAAAGAGAAAAAAATGAGCAAAAATGGTTCTGCCCAAGAATTATGAAGATTCGAAGTCGACGTTAAAAAAGCGTGAGTTTCGATCTTGGAAGGGGCGTTGAACTTTTTTGAATAAATAGCTGTCAGTTTTTACCCTGTGGTGTCATTTTTTTTTCGTTTTGACATATTTTATAGATCTTCAAAGTAGCTTGATTTTAAGAAGAAGAAAAAAGCGGGTCAACGTTCTCGTTTCAGAGATATAGATGTATGTGTGAATGTATGGAAGTATGTAGTATAAACTTCAGTTGACGCTTTTCCCATCCAGGAGACAACGAGAACATCGAGGATGAAGGTGTACAGGTATCACCACACAGCATCACCGTCCTTGCTCTAACTTCCTCATATGTACATTACTAGTTATACAATGGTTTCGAGTGCCATACAGTGGAATATCCCACGAGTCACTTGTGTTTTATACACACGAGCCTTTAGGCGAGTGTGTATTTCTGACAAAATACAAGTGACGAGTGGGATATCCACGCTATGTCATGAGAAACTGTTGTATAACTATTTTATCCCACACCATAGAAAATACAAGGAAACGCAAGGTCTGATGGGAAGAGTCAGTTGAATACCGCCGAATATACAATGGAGTTCCTGCTTTCTGATTGGCTGTATTTTCTATGGTTGGGATAAAAAGTCTCTATTAATTGGCTCTAGTTAGTGGTATTAGTGAGCAATACTTACTGCAATGTAGCCTAAGCCAGCATATAACACAGACAGTGGAATAAAAGCCAGGTTGACATAATACATCACTGTGCCAGAGTCTCGAAGGAGGACAAAACTGTTACAAATGGAATACATCCACTGCGAAACAAAAACAAACCTCTACAACAATTTTTCTCTGCAACTCTTGTCTCGCAACGCCGTTGCGACACAAGTTGCACGGAGCATTGCAGCATCTAACATAATGCTATTTGCATTAGAGTGTGCAACGTACATTATTCTCGCCTTTGCTGCTAATGTCTCAATATTGTGTTGCTAACGCTTGAACAACACGTTTCCACGTGAAATTCTCGAAGTTTCTTGTTGGCCCATAACTAACGTCGAGAATTTCACATGGAAACGTGTTGTTCAGGCGTTAGCAACACAACGTTGAGACATTAGCAACAAAGGCGAGAATAATGTACGTTGCACACTCTAATGCAAATGGCTGTACTGCACAGTGCGAACAAATGTGGCGAGACAAGTTGCAGAGAAAATTGCGCCGTGTAACAGGGCCTTCATAAAAGTTGGCTAAAATGTTAAACATGATTTAGATTTATTGGGGCAGAGATTAGCCTGGAAACACAAATAATACATATTATTGAAATAGCCTTCAGCACGGACCAGTTCTGGCTGGTTGACAGTCAACTTGCCAACGTGTCAACTTTTTCTTCAAAACCTCATGTAACTCCCCAACTGTACAATATCCATATTTTGTAGAATAAAACAATCTTACTTACCCAATACAGGATTTCCATTTTGAGGAGGCAAGAAAGCAGTTGATAAAAATGATAACTTGCTACAAAATAAAATTATGAAATTAAAAAACCAAAATAAATCATATTTTCTTGGGCCAAAGAACCAAAAATCGTCCCTATTTTTATAAGGTTAGCATTCAATAACCAGTAGATTACAAAACATTTGCCCTTGTTTCACAATCTACATGGAATTTAGAAGAATGTCAGTAAAGTCACTGGGCTCAAAAATAATAGTTTCTTTGAAGCCAAGTAGCTTAACTAAAACATTTTAGGCATACTACTTCAGTTACCCTGCGAGCAGAGCCTCTTTAACCTCCTCGAAAGAAAGAGGAGGTTAAAGAGGCTCCGCTCGCAGGGTATACTTCAGTAAGTCAAAACTTATTTTCTACTTTTCTCATCGGCCCATACTTCTTACTCACTTACATCTCAATGACATGTTAAATCGAACTCTCTTATATATTTTCCATCCGAATTCAGTGTATAACTTCCAGGATAAAAAAATAAAAACTCCATTCAAAAAGAAAAGTGCAAGAGACTGTTGATTAAAAAAAAAAGAACATTAGTTGAAGTACTGTTGAATAAACGAGCAGGAGTGTTTTAAGACCTGATAAAACACGATCTGCGAGTTTGATGAACTACTTCAAAAATTCATTAATAATTCATAAGCCTTTGGTTCAATAGTCCACTTTTGATATTCTGGTCGAGTGATCAAGAACAATGCAATTCAAAACGAGACCCAGGGTAAACAAAAGAATATATTAGGATTATCCTTTGTTTCCCCTGGGCCTCGTTTTGAATTACTTTGTCTGTGATCACTGGACCAGAAGATCGAAAGTGGGCTATTGGAGACGCCATACACGTCATGAACATGGATTTTTATACTGCGATAGAGATTTGACGTAACGGACATGCGCAACCAGATTCAATAGAGTCTCCCACACGTTGGATAGTGCGCGCTGAATGGACGACAGGCACGTTAATCCAAGATTCGTTTGAGTATGTTATGCCCTTGGAGAGACTCTGAGTCGACATTTAAACTTGGACGCACTTCACGTCTGATAAAGGCGTCCTTATTAGCATTCTGTATGTCAAGAATACTAATGAGGGTGAAACTTTATATAAAGGAGACTATATCGGGTATGAAGGTCCATGCACGTGACGTGTGTTCGCGCTCCAATTGGACCAAAGGCCTATGAATTATTGAGATTTTGAAATTAAAATAAATGATATTGTTATATAACCTAGTCAAACTCGTTGTTTTCATTGGTAGAGGGCATGTCACGTGGAGGAAAATATATCTCCCTGTTTTTCCCGCGTGGTTAATAATTCATAAGTTATATATAAGTTATATAAGTTATTGTTTAATAAAACAAAAGTTTTCGCCCATAAAATTGATGCTAAATTTTTCTTTCTTTGAACTGGATATACACTCAATCCAAAAAACGACCGCAAAGCAAAGTGGGACTCGTTATCTTTCAAATTACAGCGTGAAGTGCAAAAGTGTGACCACATTGCATGAATTCGCATACTTCTGTGCACGGGCTTTTGTACGTTAAACTGACACATTCGACGCGAAGCTGCTTGGTTTGACCAAATAAAAGAAATGAGAAGTCCCACTGTGCTTTGAGGTCGTCAGCTTCGTGCTTTTGGTCGGTTAACGTTTTTCGGATTAGGTGTATAATAACAATGATTCCTCGGGAAATCAGTTAGGTTTGTTTCCCTAGAATCCAATGATTCCCTCATCCAGAGGCTGGGAAACACTGAGATTATTGGCGAAACAAAATTAGCTGTTTCGCTCAGGATCAGTCATTAAGTGTAGACTGATTTCAAACATAGCGGATGTACGCGGGTGGACTGGGCCGATATAATTAACGAAAACGAGGCTAGTCAGTCGTCTGTCATACACAATGTGGCATTTCCCTTACGATATTTTGAAGTTTTCGAGATCGATGACATGTTTGACCGTGAATCGACCGCGAAAACTTCAAAATATCGTAAGGGAAAGCCTCGTTGTGTATAACAGACGACTGACTAACCTCGTTTTAATTATATCGGCCCAGTCCACCCTCGTACATCCGCTACGTTCGGAATCGGTTTATTACAAGGCAAAGAAGATGATGGAGTGCAAACAGTAATTTGGCCATGATTTCAAACACTAAATTTGTTGCCAAGATGTTTAAAGCACAATGTTGCACCACCTTAATGCTTATTCAACTGTACTTACATTTGTCAGGGCTACATTACGCAGTATAACAGTATGTCGAACTGTTGCATTACTTGTTGGGACAGGTAGTTCCTTATACCCAACATGATACACTGCAAATATAACCATTACATAATATTAGAGCAGACTGCTTATGATCGTAAGAAGTTCAGTGCTGTGTGCTAGGACAGCATTGGTTTGGCATGTGCAGTGCCTCTTTGTCCTGACTATTTTGGTGTTGGTGGATGAAGAGTGCATGTCTTGCCAGTACAACTGTGATGTTTACGAGATTTTTGATTGGCTAACTCCTTGTTACACAATGCCGTTGTTTGCACCTAAGCGTGAAAACCAGACATTGAACCATGTTCTATTGGCGCATGAAACGTGTATGTTTCGAGACTCAGACGGCAACGTCTGTTATTACCGCTCACATTGGAAACGTGCGCTTATAACCTCTAACACAGGCTAGCAATGTGCTTTTATCACGAAAATGTGAGGAATACTGAAGGAGATTTCTTTTAAAAACTCGTTGATCTCTACTCTGTTGAAGGAATCCATGACCAGCACCGATAGAGCAACCTGAATGTGAACTCCTGGATTGTTGAATGTCTCACACAAAAGCGCGCATTTGAAACAAACGTTGCCGTCTGAGTCTCGGAACATACAAGTTTCAGGCGCTAATAGAACGTGTTTCAATGTCTGGTTTTTACGCTTAGCTGCAAACGACGGTACACAGTTACAAAAAGTGCAACATATTAATACAAGTCACAGGGACCGACACAGACAGAATATGTATCAGATTTAATGGGGGGGAGGGTCTGGGGAGTGATTGAGACTGCATTTAAGCTAGACCCACAGAACCCCCCCCCCCCCCCCCCCCCCCCCTCTGTAACCGTCACTTCAGTTGTGGGAATGCTAATCATTTTTAAGGGTATAATAATACGAGTCTTATTCTTTCACTCTCAGGTTGAGATGCTGAGTCACTTTGGCTCCGAACACTACTGTCCACTCAGTTTATTCCGAGTCTTTGGCATCAGCATGATGGAAGAACTAGAAGATCATGAGGCGGGGGGCCAAGATGATGCCGATGCGGTTGATCACGATGATGACACTGTACAAGTCCTACCTCCCGAACCTTCTGTGGAAGAAGACAAGAAGACCCAATCAAACATTCTTGCCACTGTTGGGGACACTTTATTCAACATGGTCAAAGTCGCTGCTAAGAAACTCACAGGTGCGATAGACAGTGACAAGAATCTAACGAGTGATAGTCTGGGGACGTCGACTGTCGCTCCTTCATCCAGTATTGTGTCTTCAACAACTTCAAAAGAGCAAGACGCGAAGCCAAGTATAGTGACCTTGATTCCTAGTGAAGATGAAGACGACAAGATCCACGGCACAAAGCAAGACAATAAAACCACAAATGCTACAATTCCCACGGATGCTAAAAAGCCAGAAGGACAGGAAGACGCGAAAGACAATGCTACTTTTTATGAAAAAATCGATCCGGATAGCAGTCGAGGCTCAAAGACCACTTCTGCATTTTCAGGCTGTGAATTGCTCGTGCGCATGCTCGGGCATTCCGGTTTCGGGTGCATGATGGGTAAAGTGTTTTACTCCAACAGAAAGCATCGTGGGTTTACTCCTAGGGAGGAGTCCCCTGCGAAACAAAAGACGAGCGCTAGAAATGTAAAGGCACCTCAAGGAAGCGCTGATAGGACAGAGGCAAGCACTGATAAAGGAAAAGAAGACTCCAAAAAAAATGGAGAAAAGAAAGAAGAAAAAGAAAGTGAAAAGGTGGAAGAGAAAGAGAAGAAAAGCGGGAAAGAAAAAGTTGATGATACCAGTAAAGAACCGATTGAACAAAAGAAATTGAATGAAAATGGGAGTATTTCTAAAGGCACTCATATAATAAAGCCACCTGAAACTTCGGTAGAGACTAAAAGCTCCTCAGAATTGAATAAAGAAACCATTCGTGACGAAAACAAGCAAGCGAATATTAAAGGAGCCGTCGATCCTAGTGTTCTAATCCAGCCAAGTGAAGTGCAACCAGTCATAAAACCCTGTGATCCCAGCTCCGAGGAGAAAGACACGCCGGTCTTGACCTCTACCTCTGTACTAACCACCCACCCCTCTGGGGATATGAGCCAATCTAAATCCACCCTGACGGCTAGTCCAGATATTGAACCAACTTTCATGCACATTGAAAGGTCAAAAGACGAGGAACCAGAATCAGAGACTCGGGCAACTATAGATGTTTCTACAACAGAACCTGATTTGAAGGTTGGTGTCATTAGTGATGTAGAGACGCAAAGAGATTCGAAATCAGAATCTACTGCAAGCTCGAGTCAAGAGACTGCAGCAGAGGTACCGTCATCTAAATCTTCGACAGTAGACCAGTCTTCCTCAGATGTAACAGATACATGCTCTTCCGTTGATTCGATAGACAAGTCACTCCTTAAACCAACCCAATCTTCTTCGGCGTCCGAATGCAAAGCACCGAGTATTGTTGCACCTCACAAGGATGTGGATGTCTTGGAGTTCAAAATCCTGGACAGCGCTGGTAGGGAAGGAACAGCACATCTTGAAAAACCAGTTGAACCGGACAAACCTGTTCAACTAGATGAACCAGTGATCGAGAAAGAACCAGGGAGGACAACTAATGGGGAAAAACTGGATACCACTTCACGAAGCAGCAGTGAACCGTCTTTAGTTAAAGATACCGGTGAAGATGTGACACGGGCTTTGCCAACTGACAACCTGACCGTGTCTACGTCGAGTTCCAGTATTGAGCCAGCAAAACCTAGTGTAGTTTCTCCACCAGAGGCATCAGAACAACCAACCAACCCCCCTGACGTCAAACCTAGTGAATCACCTGAGTCCATAAGCCCTCTCCCCCCACCTCCTGTGGATAAAGCCCCGGTGGAACCCCCCTCCAGTAGTATTGAAGCTTCTATCTCAGATGACCTTTCGTCGGTACTGAACAAGGCCCCTAGTAGTGCTACTGCAGGGGTGCCGGGACTTGCAAGCAGTGGGGCTCAGAAGGAGTCTATCTTTATGCGCCTTACTAACAGGATAAAGGCCCTGGAGCAGAATCTTACTATTAGCACTTTGTATATGGAAAAGCTGAACCAAAAGTAAGAACAACATTCATGCAGCAATTAATTAGTTATAACCGACATAATGACCGACATACCGTCCGACAAACCGACCGACATACCGACCGACAAACGGACCGACAAACCTCTATGGCCATCAGATACATCCAAATGAGAGCTTCACTTTAGTATTGTCTATCGTTAAGAAACTATAATTATGGAGAGAAATCCTCCTGAGATTATAGCAGCAAACAGCTCACTTGGATTAAAATCCACACTGTTACCACAGGGAGCCCAATTTAGAAAAAGTGAAAATAAAAATCGTAAAAGGACGATTTCTTTTTTCTTTTTTCTTTTAATTCAATATGAAGATAATGACCTTCATAACACGAGTGGGCAAGGAAATCGCGAAAAATCAAGCGAGAACATTTTTTTTCGCGAGCGCCTTTGTTTTCCTATGTTTTTCCCCTATGGTATCCTAGGTGTAACAGTATATATGCATTGAGTGCACTTAGGATACCATAGGGGGAAAACAGGAAAACAAAGGCGCACGCAAAAAAAATGTTCTAGCTTGATTTTTGTATTTTTTTTTACCCACTCGTATTATGGGGATTTTTATCTATTTATTAGATTTAAAAAATTAAAGAAAATCGTCTTTTTACGATTTTTATTTTCACTTTTTCCTTTTAAGTTCCTACCATAGAGTCGTTTTCGTATGAGTGGGAAACCTTCACGGTTACGATACGATACGGTTACGGCTGAAAGTTTGAATGTTTTTATCGAGATTACGATTCTGATACGGTTACTATACGGCGGTATACGTTTCCCATTCATACGAAAACGACTCTAATTCTTCTAAAGAATAAGTTAGTTATTCCGCTAAATAGAGTTGTCATGCATTGGCTGAAATGTACTTGTTGAAGATCTTATCCCTCTCCTGACAGAGAGGGTCTATCCCTAGCGGGTTTGATTTGATGTATTGGTGATTTTCTATCAATTACTGATTCAATTCCCTTTTATACACCGTCGTACTTAAGGTACCGCAAGATCATCGAGGACATGCAGAAAAATTTTGACAAGAAAGTTAATCTACTGACGAACGCTACAAGAAAGGCTGAAGTAGTGGTAAGCTGGGAGTATCAGTGGCAGCAGAACCAGGGGGAGGGGGGTGGACTGCTCTCCCAAGATTTTTTATGATGGGCCTCTCCCGCCCCCCCCCCCCCCCCCCCCCCCCCCCCACACACACACACACAGACACAAACACGAATCATACCTTGCCTTTCTTAATTTTTTTGGTTGTCAGTTTCGAAAACTAGAAACAAAATCGGATGTCCCCACCCCCGATAGTCTTCAGCTAGTTCTGCAGCCACTGATTATACACCTCAACATCGTCTGCGAGTCATTAATGACTGATTATTATTATTATTATTATTATTATTATTATTATTATTATTATTATTATCTTCAGATAAAGAACCAAAAAGAACAAATATCAGCCTTACAAACCAAGATAGACGACACTAGCCGCGAAATGAAAGAGTTTAGCAAACAGCTAAAGAGTTTGAACATACAGGTAATGGATTCCCTTTCAGTTCACACTTGTTGTTTCGGAGCTCATTCTGTTTGCCTGTTATGATGGTTTCCAACTAGGACCTTTTGTTTGCATTGCATTCTCTTGAGTGGTATTCCAGTTTCGAATTCTCTGCTGTTACACAGGGAGTTCTAACTTGTTATCTGTGGTGAAACGAGTCGATTTGCTTGTTGATTTGGAACTGCACGTTTTGGCATTCTTGTGGTTTATATGATGGGAGAAAGTATAGAATATTATGGGTAATCCACCACGGACAGAACGAAGCCTGAGATTGGATGAACAAACAATAACTGGTGAGATAAAACAAAGAACGCAGCTCACATGTAGAACA
>JAABNW020154546.1:0-12110 GCA_015164035.2 Radianthus crispa | reverse complement strand
AAAATAAATAGAGGTTATTAGCCCTTACTATAACTCTTACAATAAGACCACAAAAACATAGCTTGGGCTACCTGTGTGGGGACGAGATTGGTGTCATGTGTAACAGCCGAAAGGTGACTACATTAGACAACAAACCGAACCAAACAATAGTGAAGACTGCACGATGACATTCCGAAGTCAGACTAATTAGGTGCCCAGTACACCACAATAACGTCCCAATCATCAACTATTGATTCGCTTCCCAAATCAACACATGTAAGCCATAAAATATAAATGAGTTTTTCGCTAGGCTTTGAAAAATTAAATAATGGTTGATATCTAACACTCTTAATTTTTATTTTACCATAGGTGATTTTTTTAAAAAGTGCTCGATACACATTAGTGCAGAGCGAAAATAAGTGAAAAGGACTAGAAACACATGATTCGTCTGTAACTCTGAGTTTCGTCACTCGTCAAACAGATTTAACCTGTCTGACGAGTGCGTAAGCACGAAACTCAGAGTTACAGACGAATCATGTGTTTCTAGTCCTTTTCAAGGCTTAATTTTTATTTTAAAAACTTTTTTAAATAATTAAAATTATTTTAAAGTGTTTTCTAAAAGCTATGCAAAAGAACTGGCAAAACTGATTTTTGGCCACATTTCTAATTTGCTTATTTTGTTTGTTTCATCGCGAAACAATGCTACGTTGTAAATCTCTCCACCTTTAGAGGTTTTGCACGGGACCCAAAATACGGCTTGGGCTGCCTGTGGAGGCATGACAGAACAATAAAAATCTTTGCTCTCGGGAATTAAATTCTTTCTTTGCAAAACTATTGTATTGTTCCTGGCATGCAACATGGCTGCCGTCACGTGACTCGTGCAAAATCTCTATCTCCGGGGCATGGTGAGAATCAATCTCGTTCCCAGATCCCTTATTTCTTACTGCGCATGCACAGTAAGAAATATTGGCTCTGGGTACAATGCGCATGCGCTGGGATACCACCCTAGATTTTCTGCCTTATCCCGGTGGGTTAGGGATACAAGTTTTAATTAAAAAAGGATATTTTTTTGATCATGAGAAGGCAAAGACAGAGGTTTTTGTAAATGGATTATAAAGAAGGCTATAAATTGTTCAATAACTGGGATACCTGTGGTATCACAGTCATAAAATGCCTTTACCTGTAAAAATTTAGGAGCTAAAAATAGAGTTCATCAGAAAGTACAAGCGTAGACTAATAGGTCAGTCTAGGTAGTTAGTTTTATGTATAACTGGCTTATTAACCTTTTAAACCTTCCGTAAACAACAAAGGAAAATCTGAAATAAAATCCTGCATTTTAAATGTTCTAAACTTCGACTCTTTTAAAACTGAAGTAACTCCTTTAGTCACAAGACCTAATCATAATAGTGTTTTAATCTGCACACTTTCAAGCCAAAATAAGAGACATGACAACGTCAGCCGTCAAGTAACGAAAATAAAAGAAGAATGAAAGTGCGAAAGAAAGAAAGAATGATGAGAGAAAGAAAAAAGGAAGGAAGAAGACCGAAAACAGAATGAGTGTCCGTAACTAAAGACGCATTTACAGCATCTTTTTTCATGTCTCGTTAAACCCGTCGCAAATATACTAGGGCAGAAAAAGATAATAAGTTCTTCGATAGTATAACACATCAGTTGCATTCTCGTACGCATGGACGCACTCGAAAAATTGCCCAAGTATTCGTGTGTCTAGTGTGAAAACGGAATCGGAGAAAGGAAAGGAAAGAAGTAAGAAAGAAGAAATTGGTAGAGACACATTGCTGACCTTTTTACAAAATCAATTCAACAATACTGCTATATTTTAACATAGTTAGTCCCCCCATACTAACTGTGATTTTAAATCGAACGAAAGTAGTAATTCAAGAACAACATTTTCAAAGTAGGTCCCGGTACGCCTGACCTTCCGCGCTAATCCAAACATTTTCCAATGGAATGTTGGACGTATTCTTTCTTTATACATGAGCAAAGCTAGACTGTTGAAGCATTTTTGGATGTGACGTTTTTCTTAGACTTGGAATACATAGGGATTAACTTTCTTTATCGCTAGAACGCTAAGCCTTTAGAAATCGGTGTTTAGTGTTAAACTTATGTCACCATTAACTGACATCGGGACCGCGTCCGTATAAAATTTTAACCATTTTTTCGAACATAAGATAATTATTTATACGGTTTTTTACTTTAGTGGTATTATTTCTTTTGTTTTTGAGGTTAAATTATATAAAGTAGATATCAAAGAGTATATTTTCTGACCGTTACGTTATCGACAAATTTAAATTGGTTAAAGGATTGTCTCCATGGTGACTGCCATAACAACGCAAGCCAATGGCAAGTGCAGCATTCGCGTGTCTTACTCTCTCATAACCGTACATTTGTGTGAACCCCGTTTGAATTAATAATTTCAATTCAGCTGATAAACTGCCAAGGAAGATTCCTTGACCCTCTGAAAAGATCAGGGAAAGAAATTAAAGGTTTACGCCGGGACGAGAGGATCAAGATCTCTTGTTGACTTATTGGAAGCAAAATGTTCAGCTTGGTAGTCGTGGTAGTTGCATTCCTTGCGATCAAGAATGTATCAGCTGAGTGCTTCGATAACGATGGAGGGCCTCAAGTCTGTATTCCTGGCCATTGGGATATCGCTAAAGTTCAAAATGCTAAGATCTCCTCGACGAGTACGTGCGGGAATCCTCCAGAAAAGTACTGCCGGCTAAAACCGCAAAATGGTTGCTCTACGTGCAACAGTTCGAACAGTGTTGAGAACATCGTTGATACCAATAGACCTAACGAAACTACTAACGTAGTAAGAAGCGAAGACACTTGGTGGCAGTCTGAAACATGGTGGAAATGGTACCAAACTCATCCCCAAGAAAGCTTACAAGTTAACATTACCTTAAATTTCAATAAAAGTTTCGATATGACTGGATTGTTGACATTAACCTTCAAATCGCCACGACCCCTTCAGATGATCTTGGAGAAGTCCAGTGATTTTGGCCAAGCGTGGAAGATCTTGCAGTACTACGCTTCGGATTGCGAGCGAAGATTTCCAGGCGTAACAATTACTGATCCACTAGAGATGAGGTTGAATGACACTAAAGCTTATTGTACCGAGAAGTACAGCTCGATCTCACCCCAGACTGGTGGCAAGGTTTTCTTTGACTTCAAAACACGGTACGACGAGGAGGCAGATTTTTTCCACGAAACTATTCAAAAATACCTTAACACTACCGACCTACGGATACGATTATTATATCCAGGAACTAATGGGCTAGAAAATAGTGGAAAAACCGAAGACATTTTGAATCAGTTCTACTATGCTATATCTGACCTGAGTATCATTGGAAGGTGCAAGTGCTATGGTCATGCAAAGTACTGTGTTGGTTATAGAACAACGACAAAATGCGAATGCTTGCACAATACTGATGGTCGCGACTGTGAACGATGTCTACCTCTCTATAACAACCGTACATGGCAGCCTGCAACCTCGAAATCCAAGCCAAATCCTTGCGAAAGTAAGTAAAATAAATATATAACATTCAATGCAAGTCTCTTCAAATCCATCTGATGTTATCGCAAAATTAAGTCTTCACATTCCTACGTTTCTCCAACCTCAAGAATATAAATTTTTCTTACTTTATTAAGGTCTAAAGGCTAAAAATATTTGAAATTTTGGAATTTAACGACAGTATTTAACTAGAAAACCTGCTTTCACATGTTTGCTGTTCCGAACATCTGCCAAAACTTTACTTTGGTTGACGTATAATATTTAGTCGGGGGATATTGTTTGGCTATCGTTGATTCATTTCTTTTGTCATATTCTATTCTTTCTTTAATGCACCAGACACTATATATTATCATTTTTTCTCATTACAACCTTCGTTGTGCTATATTTTAGCACCGGACAACAAAGCTTTACCTCTAGGCTTAATATGTATTTAAATTAATTGGGCTTTGCGTACATTTGTTTTTCTTCCAATGTCTCAACTATCTGTCACAGTAATTGGCTACAAATTTATCAGAATGCCAAACAGGTATCGGGGTCATTGATATAAGTGACTTTAATTCAACCAGTAATGATGAATGGAAACTCTTGCCATTATCCAAATAAGGCTATTTTTGTAATTCTAGAAAATTTGATCCCCAAACTTGTATGAGTTAATTGCTTAATTTGGGAATTCTAGTCTTTTCTTTATTTTTGTTCTCTCTTTCTTTCTTACAAAAAGAATAATAAACAAATACCAGAGAATAAGCATTCGTTATTTAATAAATAAGTTTCAGTTCAAACCAATAAAAGTCACAGTTAAAAATTAGAATCTTTACCTGAATGATTGTGAAATATTCTCCAACAGAATTCCATTTCCAAGCACATCATGAAGTAACAGCTTGAAAATATTTGTTCTTGAAATGAAAATTTGAATTGCCAGAGTTTCATTTGAATAGATGGTGCCAAGATTTTGAATTTCACATGAAGCTTTAAACCCCAATTCAAAACATTTGAATCAATGGTCACCTATGATGTAAATGCTGTAAACCTTGGCCAGAATACAAATGCATCAGTCGATCAATCTGTTGGTTTTAACTCTTCCATCTGAACCACATTTGTCTTCCTTTCATCATACAACTGGTTTTCTTAGATGAATGAAAAGGTGAACATCGTTTTGTGACAGGGGATCTATGGAATAGATACTAAGAAAACCTGCAAAATGCCCAAACCTCTCAAATACATACTACAATTTTCATAATTACAGAATTTGCTTTGTCTGTGCTGCCAGTCGAAAATGTAAAAGGTACTGACTGATTATCATTGATTGACAGCAGCAAAAATGCAGTTTTGTGTGTTGGTATTTGAACTTTCACTTTCTACATAGATTTAAGGAGGCTCCCTATTGTTTGCTTGAAAGCTCGCACGTGCGCTGATTTTTGATGATGAATTTCAAATGTACCTTTATATTTTAGTCATGCTGCTGAAGGATAACTTCAATAGAGTGGGCAGTAAAACCTTTTCAAAATGTATATTTACATGGTTTTTCTAGGATGTGAATGTAACGAACATGCCGATTCCTGTGTTTTCAACCAAGGTCTTGGTTTTGGGGTGTGCCAAGATTGTAAACACAACACTGCAGGGTATTTCTGTCATGAGTGCCAGGAAAAGTTTTACCGCAACACTAGTTTACCTATCAACCATACTCTGACATGTCCAGGTAAGCAAAAACCAAGAATAGTACACCTTGCTGCTCAATTGGCCCATGGGCCTGGGAAAAGTGCTTGACTTTGTTGTAATGTAGCATATGATGCACTGTGGTCTTAGCTCAATTTACTCACTTACTTACCTTACTCCGATTTACTCCGACGAAGGACTAACGTCCGAAATGTCAGTTCACCATCACTCTCCATACGGTGTTTCAACTTACTTCATTTCCTAGTGTTTTACGATATACACCGACGCAGCCTATACTAGTTTATACTAGTCTACAACATATTATTACTCACTTACAGAAAATCAGAAACTTTGAGGTAATTCTGAATACCTTTTACAATCCATTTCCATCTGTTGGTTTTAAGGTGATATTAATTGTGATATTTTGATTCAGAGAGTACGTTTAGATAACCAATAATTAGTTTTTGTCGACATTTTAACCTCATAGTTTTAAAACAAACACAAAAGCACAAAGAATGACAGTTTGCAACGTCTCTTCAAAGTAACAGTTACTTTTTTCTCAAAAGGATGAAAAATTGTAGATATAGAAGACTATGCTCAAAAAATATTGAATCCAAAGGTTTCCCACTCACCAGTATAAATCTTGAAGTGGCAAACTTGAAAGGATTGAAAGGAAAGAGTGACAATATTACTAGAAGTGCTAAAACTGATATTTCCAAGCTGCTCTTGAAAATAATTCTGACTTTATTGCAATTTTTTTCTATCATAGCATGTGATTGCGATATGAGAGGTGTCACAAACAATGGAACTTGCAACCAAACTACTGGTCAGTGTGAGTGTCGGGAACATGTAACAGGACGACAGTGTGACAGATGTGTGGACACTTATTATGGTTATGTAAATGAACCACAAGGGCAGTGTACAGGTATGATAATGTTTTAACACAGTGGCATGAGAGAGATAAAATGCCATAAAATTATGCCGAGATATGAACCATTTTTTCAGGATTACATGTACCATGCAAAAATGTGACCACAATTTTAATGTAGTCCCATGCTTCAACAAGCTTTCGCATGCCATATTTGGTAATACCAGCCAAAATGAATCAGTTTGAAGTACAAAATTCCATGCCAGGAAGTATGCGAATACACTAAAAGTGGTCATACTTTTGAGCAATGTGCTGTAAAAACTTTGTCTCTATCATAAATTCCACCAGCTATTTGTGGAGAGCACAGGTTGCGCAGTGGTGAGAGCGCTCGCCTCTCACCACTATGGTCCCGGGTTCGATTCCCGCTCCTGGCATTATATGTAAGTTGAGTTTGTTGGTTTTCTCCTGTGCTTCGACGGTTTTTCTCTGGGTTCTCCGGTTTGCCTCCCTCCACAAAAACCAATCTTGATTCGATCCTGAGCTGTGTTCCGTGGTCAGATATGGGTTGTGTATAGGAATGAGCACCTTTGACGGCAGCACGTTGCCTTCAACCCGACCACGTTGAACTGCTTCTTCGTAATTAGCCTTTGGGGCTGAGATGAGGATGATTAGCTTCCAAATTATTATTTCTAACAAGCATAAGGAGCCAGAACCAACTTTTTTCTTCCCAGTGGGATACCTCCGGTTGCTAGGTGGTGCAGTTTAAGCCTTTTTTACGCAAGGGCTAGAAAAACCGCGGGACTAGAATACAACATTTTGTTGAAGGATATTTTCAACGGAATTCTTTTCTGAATTCTGACTAATTTTATTATTGATGAAAGTTCATTTAGACTTCTTTTTATACACTTAATGAATCTAGTGGATAAAGTTTTACTAGAACTTGGTGATGACATGTAACTTTCAGTGGACATCAATCAATTTGTCGCCTCTACTGACCAGAACGTGCTTAGCTGTTCTAAGGAATTTCAAAAATGCGGGAAAATTTCCTGCAATTTGGCTGGTAACTAAGTGGCTCTGGCTTGTCATGCATATTTTGTTGATTCTGATCTTCATACAGTCTCCTTCGCATCCGTTATTAGTGTAGGTCCCAGGATCTCCCTGTCCCTCACCACTAACGGCATTAGTGGGGAGGGATTTTGATACCAACACTAATAACGGCTGCGAAGGAGACTAATCTTCATATTGTGTTGTTTATTTGTAGCCTGTGAGTGTGTCAAGGAGGGCACAGTAAATGGATCCCTCAACTGTCACCAAGTATTGGGCAATTGTAACTGCAAACCTACTATTGACCAAAGAACATGCTCCAGATGTAAAGATGGTTATTATGATTTTCCCACCAACATAACTGATGATTGTAGAAGGTGTAATTGTGACTATGGTGGTTCAACATCAAGATTGTGCAACAAGATCAATGGTAATGGTAATACTATCACTTCTGATCCACCCAAATTCCTAAACAGGGTTCAGTCATTAGAAAATATTTGGCAGGAAGCGAAAGTTATCTGGGTAAATCTTTGCCGACTGTTAGTTTGAGCCATGCTTTAAGCCTCAGCACTAAAGTAGCCAGCAAATTTTGCCAGTTGTCAGTTTATCACTGGTTACTTTCAAAATCAATTAAGAAATATTTGCCAGTAACCTTTTATATGTAAATTTATAAAATAGTTGGGATAGTACGTGCGCTACGATTGGTCGAAAACCATGTTTGATAAGTTATCAAAACACGCTCGCGTCATCCTAGCGTGAGCTACACGATTTCTCTTTGATTTCTGTCTCATTGTGGTATATTTTTGAGCATTTATTATTTTATAAAACAGTTCAAAAAGAGTTTTCCGTGTTTGATACTCTGATCAAAACACTTGGGATGTTGAGAGAACACTTGAGAAGCTGGATGCCTCGTGGTTTCCTATGATCGTCTCTTGTTCTCTCAACATCCTGCGTGTTTTGATCAGAGTATCAAACACGGAAAACTGTTTTTGAACAGTTAAACACTGGCTGCATTTTAAATCGTGCCACCTGCCTGGAATTCTATTGAGAATCCTGCATATTTAAGCAAAGTGACCACCTTTCAGTATATTGGCGAGTGACTGGAACCATAGACTGAACAGCCATTACTTCAAGCTTTCTAAAAGATAAAAAATTTTCTACTTTTTTCAGGAACTTGTGAATGCAGAAAAAACATCCGGGGTACTCGCTGTAGAATAGTACCTACAGGATATTATACTGGTAGTCCAACCCACTTTAAGATAGAAGCCGAGCAATCTGATGGGTTCTACCAGTACTCTGCAAATACCGAGGATCTGAACAAATACTTCACCGGGACAGGCCATGCTAAGATTACTGGACAGCAGTTTGTTGTTTTTAATTTTAAGAGTAACTACACATTTAAGGGAAATGCTGTTTTAAGGTATACTTCTGTGGGGGATGTCATTCCTGATATGCAGATGAAGGTGGTGGCTAAAAGGAGTAATGATTGTCCAGCTTTCACAGATAACTACACGATCAGACCTCTTCAGAAGGGTAATGGAATGGCTTGGAAGTCAAAAAGGCTCATAAACATTTGCAAAGGCCAAGAATACACCTTTAATGTTTCATTGACTGCTGCAGTGGATTCATCAGTAAACCTAGATTCTATGATTCTGCTTCCTCTGATAAATGATACTATGATATATAAGATAGCTTCAGAAGAAGGAAATGCTCACGGGATTGATTCAAGTATCATTTTAAGTTGTTGGAACAATACAACTACACTGATTGCTGCTAGTAAAAGTCTACCAGTTTGTGAAAATGTCACATTCTCAGCTATGTCAGAAGTCTTGGATGGAGCACTGCGTAAGTATTCATATCTCTAGTAATAAACCTAAAACGAGCTAGTGTGGAAAATAGATTTTGTTTATTAGGAAAAAAAATTATTTTGCACAGGAATGTTACTAAATTGCAAAGTCTGGCAGGGATTTCTACTAAACTGAAGGAGAAATTTTGAATGTTTGCATTTTTTGTAAAGAAACATGTGAACAGACAGCATTCACAAAAAGGTTTGGTTTTAAAAAATCATATATTCTTTGTCAATTTAAGAGCAATAATTATGAAACTTTCAAGTTATTTTAGTATTACTATTACACATATTTTCAAAATTGCATGACTGGTGCTTGCTTATCTCGTCTCGTTTTCTGTGTTTTTATGAAATTGGTGTGAGAAAGGGGAAGAAATCTTTGATGTTTTACACATGGAAAATGAGTACAGCATGCTAACAAATTTGCTACAATTTCCTTGTAAGCAAGGATAATTATTTCTTTAAGCAAAATTAAAAGTTAAATGATATCATTTTGCTACTTTCTTTGTTCTCTCCACCACAGCTTGCCAGTGTAACAGTATTGCGTCCAAACCAAATACCTTCTGCAACAAGCAAGGAGGCCAATGTCAGTGTAAGCCTGGCGTGACAGGACAGTCATGTGATCGGTGTATGCCAGGGTACTATAACTTTACTTCCAAGGGCTGTACAGGTAGGAGTAAAATACAGGAAAAATGATACGTTAATGAGGGTTTATCAGGTATTGCGTGACATTTTAAACTTCAAACTTTCCAATTTTACTAATTTTGGCATGTTCTTTTTGAATATCATATTTTTGTTTGTTTTGGATTAAATTTTAAAATGTTACGCAATACTTGATAAACCCTCATTATTATAACTGTGTATTTATATTCTGTTTTACTAAAATGGCCAAACCAATCACATTGTTTCTTTCATTTAGCTTGCAACTGCAGTTCTCTTGGGTCGCATCACTTGGTCTGTGATGCAGTTACTGGGAAGTGCCCCTGTAGACCAGGTGTAGTCACCAGAACATGTAGTAGGTGTAACCATACCTACTATGGCTTTAATACTGGTAGGGGATGTGTGGAGTGCAAGTGTAATGCAAGTGGTTCTGCCGACATGCAGTGTCATGGTGATACAGGGAAATGCCCTTGTAAGAACAGTACTAGAGGTGACAAATGTGATGAATGTAATCATGCTTATTTCAACTACACGTCAACAGGATGTCAGTAAGTATACACACATCACGTTACTAAAAAAATTTTTCCACAAAATGCTGTCAATTGTCAGATTTTTGGTCAGACATCAAGGGTCACGAAATAGTACTCCTTGCAGCTCCAGTTGCTCAAAAGTAATGCATGTATTATGCACACTATTTGTAGGGCTTGCAACTGTGATCAAGCAGGATCCAGCACTCTACAGTGTCATCTCGAAACTGGTAAATGTGACTGCAAGAAGAATGTGTTGGGTTTCAAATGTGATCAGTGTAAAACAGGCACATACAACCGAGATGTCAACAACCCTCATGGCTGTACTCCCTGCTTCTGTTTTGGTCGATCTGGCAACTGCAGCTCAGCTAAAGGCTTTGTTAAGAGCTTCACATCATATGATGGACAACAAGGCGATGGGTGGAAACTTCAAAAAAGAGATATACACTTACAACAAGGAGCACGAGCCTTGGAAATCGTGGCAGAATTTAAGCCCTCGTCACAACTGACACTTACTCTTCCAGAAACGTTAAAAAGGTATCAACTCCGATCTTATGGTGAGCTAATTACATTTAATATGACATATAAATCTGCGGGTAGTATCAATGCAAACTGGACTGTAATAATTGAGAACCGAATATCAAGAAAAGTGAGGTTTCCTCTCCAGCCTTCTCCTTCCGTTAATATTTCTATTTATTATGCTCGTCTCCATGAGGCTTATGCAACAACTGCAATCAGTGCCAGGAAGCTCCAAGAAATCATGACTGACGTTATTTCAATCAAAGTAGTAGGCGATTTTTATTCAAATGGAAGTGTTACAGTGTCAAAAGCAAAGCTCTATACTGCGGTTCTGGGTGCTGGTGGAGAACCTGCTGGAGAACCTGCTGGAAATGTTGAAAACTGTACTTGTAATGAGGACAAATTCACAGGACTTTCTTGTGAACTGTGTGGAGAAGGTAAGATATTTTCATTCTTTATCATCCCCAGAGCCTACGTTTCTGTTGGTCAGCACCGAGAAACGAGAGGCTCTGAGTGTAACTATTTTTTGACGCATCTTGTTTTCTTTCTTTGCCTTCATAATGCACCAGTCAAAGTAAACCCCGACCCCCCCTCCCCCCCCAACCGGGGACATGTGGGACTTTGGTGGGGATTTAGTCCCTTTTTAGCAGCTTTTTAGAGCCCGACCATGTGGGGCATTTGTACATTTTGTCATCCTCACCTAAGATAGTCAGGCTTTAGGTGGGGATTCGTTTTTGGAATTTCCAAGATGGCGGCTAACATTTCCACATTTTAGTCGAACTGGGGCTAATGGGCTTTTGCTGCAAATTTCTTGCCTCATATGGTGGGGCATTTGTTAGTTTTGGTTCACCATTCAATACCAATCCCCACCTATGTCTCGGGGTGGGGGGGTCGGGGTTTACTTTGACTGGTGCATAATTCAGAGACTTTTTAGAAATTTGCAAGGGGTAGGGTCATTAAATTTTCATCACTCCATTTCAACCCCCTGTTAATTTTGTGTGAAGTCCCTTGATCTTTGTATAATTTTACTGGTTTTGTTTTTTTCCAGGTTATACACGTGATTCCACTTTAAATGTACAACAGAGCACATCCAGATATTCTGATGGCTGTAAACTATGTAGCTGTACTAACCGATCCAAAGAATGTCATCCAGAAAATGGGGCATGTTTTAACTGCAGGATTGGTACTGAGGGAAGTCAGTGTGAGAATTGTGAACCTAATGTCACTGCCAGTTCTGATTGCACAGCGTGTGAACTTGGGTTTTATGGACTTTATCTGCCATGGAAGCCAAGGGGATGTATTCGTAAGTATGCTTGTCAGAACATTATCGCATGAAAATCACAGGCAACTCAAGTTTATCTGACTGTAAGGGATTTCTCATTTACTAATGGGGGAGGGCTGGCAATTACAATTACAATTACAATTACAATTACAATTACAATTACAATTACAATTACAATTACAATTACAATTACAATT
>JAABNW020154435.1:0-12112 GCA_015164035.2 Radianthus crispa | reverse complement strand
TTTAAACCATCTTATTGTGTATCTAATGAAGAACTGATTTACAAAGTACTGTCGTAAGCTTTAGGTGCACTTTAAATTGCCATCCAGCCGACAACGTAGCTCGAAAGTTGTCCAAATAAGGAAAATAATTTGGATCTAACGGTTATTCTTTTCTTTATTGGGATTCCTTTTCAAGCTACATCGTCGACTGGATGGTAATTTACAATTTTCAAGTACCAATTTAAGTTTTCAAATTTCAAATTCCAACGGAAGTAGGGACATTCCCGATCAAATTGCAACGTTGGTATTTGCGTCAGAAATGAACGACTGGTATGAGGGCCTTACAGTGAACTACTTATTATATATTTTAATTTTTTAGATAGCTGTCAAGGAATTGGTTTAACCATTAATATAATTATCCTTTGAATTTCCTATGTTACCTCCTTTAATTAACAAATAGTAAAATGTTCTATATTTATTGGATTAAATTGATTGATCTAAATTTGAAATTTGCACTGATTAAAAATCACGTGCTTGTCAGAAAATGCATTTGAATGGCCAGAGCTGATCAAGAATTGATCAATTTGGATTTAGGGATCAGTCATTAACTAATGGGGGTGGGGGTGGTGGGGGTGGAGTGGGCTGGTATGGGGGGGGGGGGGGGGGCAAATTTCTTTGGGGGCCCGAATTAAGGGGCCAAATTCGTTAATGACTGATCCCTTTGCTAATTCGGATTCCCCTGTTCCCAGACAATTGTGACAAATGCATGCCACCTTCTGGCATTGCATGTGACTTCCGCATTAATCAGCACACCATAATAAATTTAAACAAAAAAATAAATATTAGAGCTCCTGAGATCCTACGAGTTTATAGAGCAATCACTACTCATCATAATGGATTTTATCTACACTTATATAGTTTATATAATTCTATGTAGTAGTTTATCGTTTCTTGTAATCCTCTTTTCGGTAGTAAATTATGCTTTGTATATTTACAGTCAAACTACCTGAAGCCTGAACACCTAGAGAACACCTCATTCATGACTTCATTATTGGATTCTTGATTTCATTATTCGATTCAAAGATTCATTATTAAAAACGAAGAAGTCAATATTCAAACGAATAATAGTTTGAAAACTCAACTGCTGATTTGAATAATCATGCATCATGCACCAAAACAATAGGCGGACCTAATATGGACAGAAATATCTACTTTTGGTGGGTGATTAATCCAATCAGCAGCTGAGTTTAAATGTTATTCGTTTGAATATTGACTTCTTCGTTTTAAATAATGAATCTTCGAATCGAAAAATGAAATCAAGAATCCAATAATGAAGTCATGAATGAGGTCTAGGTGTTCATAGTTTGACTGTAAATATACCTCACCCACCCTCCCACCTCCAATGAGCACTTATGATGATATAGTCAGGATTGGAATGCTCAAGGCAATCCTAACTAAAAATTCTAATCTACATGTTAAAAATGGATTTAGGATTATCATTGATATGAACTTCAATTTTGAGTTCATCATGTCTGATGATGCAGTTTGTTTACATTGAGATATTAAATGTTTGAAAATTTCTAGCTATGATAAAAATGACTTTCATATTAGATGACAATAAACCATCACATTTACCAATATCTGAAAATTTGAGAGTGATGGCTTTTATAGTTCAGGAGATATTAACAACTTCAATCCAAAAAAAATTAAAGTAAATGTATACATGGTTCAGTCTGGTTGCCAATACTGTACTTGCCCACCAGTTTTACATTTCCTTATAAAATTTCAATATTTCAAAACCTAATTTGATTCTCAAAGATTATTGAAGCAATCAGCCTATAATTTTCAGATTATTGGTTAATGCAATGGGTTCTTGTCATTTAGGAAGTACTTTTATCATAGCTTGACATATATTTTCTTGATGTGAACAAATTAAGGTGCCCACCAGTTGAGGTTAACACTACTGCTAAGTTCATATGAGTTGCCCGTTGGAATTTGCTGTTATTAAAGGGTACCGACTGATTATTTCAGTGATCAGAGCAAAATTGCTGTTTTGCACATCAATATTTGAACTTTTCTGTCCATGTAATTAAATCTCCCATAACCCAGGAGTCACATTCCGTCCCTCATTCCTCACTACCAGAAGAAATACCCCTGGGAACAGAGTCTGTTTAGATTAGTACCAGAAATTGAAATTCAACTCTTTCATGATTGGTCAACCCCCAAGGTCGACCAATCAGAATGAAGTATACAAGACAAAGACTTATTTGAATGTCATCATTATGAAATTTGACTTCTGGAAGAAGCTCGAACAGACTCCGTTCCCAGGGGTATTTCTTCTGGTAGTGAGGAACGAGTGACAGGATTTTACCCCTGGGTTCCCAAGGATGCAGCTGGATCACATCAAAATATACATGTAACCTTGCTGTACTGTATGTGAGCTTGTGAAAACATCATAGGATATCTGCTCTGTCCCATGACATCCACTATAAAATTCAAAGTCCATTCTAATTCACACAAATGTTTCTTTACCTGGACTATCGGGGCCAGTACCTGTGATATCTTTAGCACTATGCTTGTGATGACCAGTCTTTTTAGGGTATTCGACACTTGCCGCCAACTCACCGTTCCTCATGTGACCTTTCTGGACAAGTTGTCTTTTCTTCAAAGCATTTGGTGGAATCTCTAAACCAGGCCTTAACAAGCTCTCAGAATCTTTGTTCCGTGGATTCAGCCTTTTCTCTCTGTACAGGTGCATCAAACTTCTGGACATTTCATTCCTCAATTTAATAGTTTTCATCAGCGCTTGTTCCTTTTTTAACAAGTCATCTTTACTCTTTACTAGAGCCTCCCTGTTTCCATGGTAACAGCTAGGATTCTTGGGTTGGTGTTTTACCAAATTGTTCACACTTCCTGTTGATCTTTGCTTCCTTCCTTGCTCTGCATTTCCTGTATTCCTATTCTGGATTTTACTGTCCTCTGGGCAGCAATAAACTAGTCCCTGATTCCTCATCTCCAAAGGCAGTTCAATATTAGGAGGCACCACCCCAAAACTGTCATCATATAAAAGTCTTCCACGATTCCGGATATTTTTTCTGTGGTAAGTAAATTCTGTCCCAGAAGCCCTAAGTCCCTTCACTTCTGGATCAGAGGAAGTCCTCGTTTTTTCTTTTGGCACAAGGTAGTTGGTTTCCCGTGCAATACAGGTATCAGACCAAGTCAAAGGTTTGATTTTGATCGATTGAATTTCTTCATGTTCTGATCCACTATCACTTAGTGTTTCCGTGAAGTTTGCTGCAAGAGTGTAACCCCATTCACTCTGAATTTGCTTGATGTCACTTGAATGGAAATCATCCATCAGTCGAATGACCTGATCAGCATCATCAGCAGGTTTGCTGTCTGATGTGTGAATACCAATGTCTTCCACTTTTCTTTTAGAATCACTCTTTTTTGTCTTCCCCAGACCAGCAGGCATCATAATATTTTGGTTCCCTATTAATGTTTCTTTGTTTGTTATAATTTTTTTCTTTTTAAACAGTCCTCCAACTGATTCCTCCATCATAAATTCCATGTTGTCACTACATTTTTGTCTAAAGCATTTCAATTCCAGCACAGGTTCAGAATACCCATCATTACAACAGTCTGCAGATCTCTGGCTGTCCAATACATCACAATCCATATCAAGAATCAACTGTTGATTTTCATCACTTGCTTTTAACTTGTCTTGTTGCTTTGCATTTAGATATGTTTGATGATAACTTGCACTTTCACAAAGTTTGCCATCTGCCACAGGATTATCTGGCACTCTTGTATTTGGTTGTTTATGACTTGCATCACTTGGCATCAACTGGTGTTGGCTTGTGTCAACCATCATCAACTTGCAGTGACTTGAATCACTAGGTGGTGTCAACTCGTGACTTGTGTCACTTGATAACTGATTAGTTGCATCACTGGGAATCAACTGGTGTTGGCTTGTGTCAACCATCATCAACTTGTAGTGACTTGAATCACTAGGTGGTATCAACTCGTGACTTGTGTCACTTGATAACTGATGAGTTGCATCACTTGGAATCAACTGGTGTTGGCTTGTGTCAACCATCATCAACTTGTAGTGACTTGAATCACTAGGTGTCAGCTTGTGACTTGTGTCACTTGATAACTGACAATGAGTTGCATCACTTGGCATCAACTGGTGTTGACTTGCAGCAACCATCATCAACTTGCAGTGACTTGAATCACTAGGTGTCAACTTGTGACCTACGTCACTTGATAACTGACAATGAGTTGCATCACTTGGCATCAACTGATGTTGGCTTGTGTCAGCCATCATCAACTTGCAGTGACTTGAATCACTAGGTGTCAACTCATGACTTGTGTCACTTGATAACTGACAATGAGTTGCATCACTTGGCATCAACTGGTGCTGTCTTGTGTCAACACTCATCAACTTGCAGTGACTTGAATCGCTAGGCAACAACTTGTGATCCGAGTCACTTGATAACTGACAACAAGTTGCATTACTTGGCATCAACTGAAGATGTTCCTCATTGCTTGTCCACGAATTAGGATTTATTTCCATTGGCATCATAATATTACAAGTAGCATCATCATGAATAGAATACCCAGGCATTGTTTTACTGAGTAGCTGTCTTTGACTTTCACTCCTTTGCTGCTCATCATACTGGGGACTCATGTTTTCTTCACACTCTTGACCAGCACTACTTGCTGTTTGGCAACGTTTTGCTAACACTGGATTAGGCTGAAAACTTTTACCATCATTACCAGAAATAGAAGTTGAAGTTTCAAAACCACAGGACGTCCCAAATAAATTCCAACGAACTGCAAAGACATTGTCTGCTGAAGATTCCAATAAATTGGTTGATGCTCCGTACGCCTTACAAGAAGCTTCAGAAATCCCTTGGTCTTTGTCTCCGGTCAAATCTTTGGTATTTGCATTACCAGCAAAACCAATTAAACTTGATATATCATCATCATGTGACATATGGTCTCCCTGATTGTGACAAGTTTCTGTATCCACAACCTCTCCGTTTCCAGCATCATTACATGTAATATTAACTGAGGCATTATAATCATTATTTGAATTAAAAGACTGAGACAGAGGTGACAAGTCCTCCCCTAGTCCTGAATCTGAATTGGAGCTAGATTCTTCTTCGATTTGCATTGAAGAACTTACTTCCCATTTCCCAGCGATGTCCCTGCCTATTTTGCCGTTAGGTATTATATCATTGTTATTAATAACTTTGCTGCAATCATGTTGCCCATCTTCAAACCTAATGATTTCTGCTGAATGGTCAACACTGCTTAAACATCTCTGGGTCCTATTGGTGCTTTGCTTGTAGCTATATTTCCACTTACCATGTTGTGAGTTTGTTATATTTTGGCCCTGGATTTCATCCAGTTTCTTCGACTCATCCAACTCTTTGCATTCCTCACCTTTTTCATATCTTTGAAAGACACGTGTTTCAATGCATTGTGCTATTCCTTCTATTCGTTGTCCGATGATGTCTAAAGGTCTTCTGGCCTCACTTTGAAGTGAAGCCTGTGAACTGTTCAAACTTTGGTCAGCAGTTCTATTGGCATCGTTGCTGTTTCCATTGCTGCAGAATTCAAGGACACCATTCCTGGTTAATATAGCACTGGTAATTCTGGCTGGATTTCCTGGTCTGCCTCGGTTTTCACTGTAAATTCTTTGCTGGAATTGGTTTGCAGAGTTACATGTGGTGACCTCTTGAATGACAATGCTTGCACTACCCTCTCTTCCCCTGCTGCTGTCTCGTTCCAGTTGACCTCTTCTGTGTTCTTGGCTTTGCTCATACAGAGAGAATCCAGAGCTTGACAGAGAGGCATTCCTAGAGGTGTAGGGTGGCGGGAGGTCTGTAGGGTCAAAAACTGGTGGAGGTACAATGTATGACGTAGCACCACAGTCTTGGAAATTATCCACAGATCTATAAATGGGTGGGGCGTAAGGAGGCAGCATACTCAGATCAGTAGGGTAGTGAAGCCAGGAATACTGACTTTGCTCATGGCTATCTGATGGAGCTGATAAACGCCGCCTGAAAAGAGGCTAAAAGGTTGAAAAAGCAATCTAATCAGTAAGGCCCATAATAAATGGGAAGTATGCATCCAGTTCAAATAAGATGTTTCAGGATCAACTCCTGGATCAAGAATCATGTGAATACAGTATACAGAGTATCTGATAAGGTGCGACTGTGCAAACACTATTTTCTGATTTCCACACCATTTTCCAATTTCTGTACTATTTGCCATAAGATGCACAGAATAATGAATAATAAAATTTATAAAACGTTTCTTTCTTGACATATCTTAATTCTTTTATTGTGATGTCGTTAAGTAGCTTTTATCAAACTCATTAATATTCATTAGGCCAAAGACAATAACCGTGCAGAGTGTTGTAACTTCTGATATGAAACTCCTTTAATTTGACATTGGAATTTCTTGGTGAAAAAATAGTTCAATCTTTAAATTTTTAGTTCTAAATAAAACTATCTACCTAGGAGTCTGACAAGTAGTCTATTCGTGTCCATATTGTATCAGAAGTTACAACATGAGCTGGAGGCGAGTGATTGTAACTTCTGATACAATATGGACACGAATAGACTACTTGTCAGACTCCTAGGTAGATAGTTTTATTTACAACACGACCACTCATGTTGTAAACACTACATATCGAAAGAAGGTTAACATATTTCGACCAGTCATGAACTGAATGACATCTTGCAATTGTGCAAATTAATGCTAATATATTTTCCCACTTTCAGGAAAAAAAACATTCCACACTATTTTTTCCCCATAGGCCATCAGATACTCTGAGTATAGTCAGCAGGCTACATCACAGGTCAGTCAGTTTGTTGAAGTCTTAACATTCCTTGAATCCATTTCTTCTCTGTGTGAGCTCTCCACATTCATCCCCTTGATGAGCCCTAACCCCAAAATCCATTTTGATTTAGCCAGATATACCACTGACAACAGCCCAGAGGTTGTTTATAAGAATTTAATCTAATGTATAAGACATATGTCTGGTGGATGTTAAGAAACCTATACTAAAGTAAAGTCCATCCAGCATGGTGAAAGTAAACTTAGTTTGAAGGAGTATTTGAATATGAAAATCAATAAAGAATTGGAAATGATTTGAATCTTGGTTAAACTTACTTAGTACATGGCCCAGTAGTAGCCAAGACACATATTTTCTTCAGTCACATGTTGCAGAACAAAATGATCACCTTTTTTTCAGCACTGAAGTTGTGAATAAATGACTTCATTTGCTCAACCCTATTGTTCTTTTAGTTTTCAAACCAAAATTTCTCAACTCCAAGTCTTACCTAAGCAAAGATGTTTGTCAATCTCATGGCTATCATAATAATAATTGAGTCATATTATCCTCAAACATTTGAATTATTCAGACTTTCAGAAAAGGGGCAATTTAAGCAGGTTGGCCAATACCCAAATGCTGAATGATATACAAATTTCAATAACTTTGCTAGATGAGGCTTGTGGTTACATGCTTCAGGGAAGTGAGGCCTTTGAAATACGTCAAAAAGGTGCTAAACATTCATCATAAATGTTGTATAATATGGAGGATTTGCCCATGGGGAGGTGTTGTAGTATGGACTCAAGGTCTCCCTCGCGAAGTGCAATTCACAGGGTTCATACAGATTTTTTAATACAAAATTCAAGGACTTTTTAAGGATTAATTTTCAATTTTCAAGGACAACAAACATAAAAATACAGTTACTAAACTCACTTGTCTTGAATGTCACTGACTAGTACTCATTCTCCCCTTGTCAACATGTGCACGAAAACGAGGTAAGGTCCACCATATAGAAAACTAACACAGGTATCCCAAAATAAAAAAGGTTAAATTTTTGCATTTTGCTCCAAAACGTGGCTAATTCGATACCTAAAACATTACTTTACAATAACCAAGACTGATTCAAGGACCAAATTATCATTTTCAAGGACTTTTCAAGGAAAATTTGTAATAAAGGACTTTTCAAGGACCTAGTTCAAAAATCAAGGACTTTTCAAGACTGTACGAACCCTGAAGAAAGGCCAGACACTGAGGGTGGTCACTGCCAGGGTATTATTATGTCCTCAGTGGTTCTTTTACACCCCTCCAATACAGAGTTAGATAGTGTGGAGAGACAGGGCCAGTGGTTTAATGTCCTTATCCGAGAAGATGCGAAGGTCTAACCATTTGCAGATCTAATTCCAAAGGCAGCACCTTCTCAGTTATTTTTAAGACCCTGAGTGAAAGGTCTGGTATGAGCCTCTCGCATGAAAGTCTGCCACTCAACCAACTGAGCCATCTGGTTGGTGGTTGTCTGGGGGAAATAGTATCAAGCAAGCTTGTGCTGTAAAAATTGGCTAACAAAGTGCTGTACAGCAGCCTTACCTGGTCTCTGCCAGCTTGTCTTGCCACGGACGTACAGCCCAATATGGTAGCAATAAAACATACAAGTGAACCAAAGATATTCAGCACACACAGACCATACAAGAGTTCTTTGAGGAGACCAGTTAATATGCCGCAATCTTCCACTCCTTCAAACTTGAATGACGGGATGTTCTGTTTACATGTCATGATGCTATCACAGCACATGCATGATCCTGTGATGGTGTTTTGGTGACAGAGGACGATGGACTTTAGGAGACCACCAACCTCGCCAGTCAGGATGGTACCAATCATGTGAAGAACCACACATACAGCTGAGAAAAATGTGAATAAACCCATCTGCAAAAATGGAAAGAATATCATTAGCAATAATTTATCATATTCATTACTAATTCATTAGGGTAATACCCAATGAGAGTGGTAGTATGGGGTCACATGATGGTACTGGTAAACAGCTAAGCTAATTCTATTTAGTATTCTGTATTTTATATACAATACTAATAGACTTCTTAGTAATATTCTATATATTTTAAAGAACACTAAGAAGTCTATTAGTATTCTATAAGAAATACAGAATACTAATAAGCTGTAGGTTCAGCTTAAGGAGGATGGTTTCCCAGAGCCTTTTTGAAAGCCAGTCCCACCGACACAATCAAACTTCCTGCAACTCCCTTTGTTGATCTCAGGTCCTGGATTAATGTGGGATGTATTAACATAATGTGATGTAGGATATCAATCTACGCATCATTCTTGAAAATAGCAGAAATTTCTTTCTGAAATACGCTTTTCGTAATGTATACAATATGAGCGGCCGATTTGAATGGGATTTACAGTACAATGGCAAGCCATTGTTGATCCCATACAAATCGGACGCGAATATTCTATATTACTTATCATATTTCCTTTTTAACTCGTTTGCTCATTTTTGAAAGATATATTTCAAAAGGCTAAATTCAAGGATTCTTCTCCATAAAGAACTTAAAAACACCCAAAACTCAAGCTAACAAAGCCTCAAAAAGATAAGTGGATACTTGTTGAAGAATGTCTAAAACAATAACAAGTGAAAAATTCAATCAAAATGACTCAATCTTGACAACTTGCTGTAGAATTACATGCTCAGAAATGAATTTGGCTACCATGTGACATGAAAATTATACAAACCTTGAAGAGTGTTATGTTAGTCCAGTCCCGGACTCTCCTTCTGTCCGCTCCGACGAGCTGAGGTCGCTGAGGAAGAAGAGTCCAGTATAACTTGCATGCGCATGCCAGCTTAGTAACCACGCGACCACCACACATGTGATGATCGCCAGGCTACAAAGCCCATGTTGGTCTTATAAATCCTGTTTCACGATCTGCACGAGCGAAACCACTAGATATCAGTTGCATTTTGCATGGGAAGAGTCAATCTACTTCAGATATTTATAGTTCTAAGAGGTAATGGGATCATAATCTTTCAAGTCATGGCATTTTGACAAGAAAAATGGCTTTGTTTGAGAGCTGGTCGCTTTTGAATATTTGTAACACATTGACTTGTGTAAACATAACTGAAAATGCTTGAAATACCTCTAAATGACCACTAAAGAGATTCAAGCTTTCGTTTATTCAAGCAAACATGATAATAAATTTATTGAAGACATTTTTTCAGTTTCACTACGTATTTTCGTTAAAATGCTTACATTTAGGCCTCAATTACAAAGCTTGGGCTGCCTGTGCGTCTATCTGATTTGCTGGTTCTGCTCATGCGCATGCAAGTTATACTGGACTCTTGTTCCTCCGCGACCTCAGCCCGTCGTAGCAGACAGAAGGAGTGTCCGGGACTGGACTAAGTGTTATGTCAGCCTTCAGTTTCAGTGGAAAACACTCTCCTTGTTTTGTATAATTCGTCATAGCCTTGTCCAATAATTGTTTATTATAATATATCAGACAGCAGCAGTATATCAACATTCAAATTCTAACTTTACTTCTGCAGGAATTTAGCCACTAGATACTAACAATAAAGAATGGTTTTAATTACTCGTACCGAGGCCTTGGCCATAGGCACAAGTCATAAAATGTCTTGAGCACCTTTTTTGTATTTTTGTGTTTTCTCCACTAGAAATTGAGATTATTGTGCAATACATGTCACGCAATACACGTCACACAATATTATTTACGTCTGCTATGAGGTAACCTGATATGACTGACCAATGTCAACATGTTGTCGAGGGACTAAGAAGGGGCGCATTTAGCTTATCACGTGACTGTATTAGTGTCTACGTATGCATGCTCTATTTCCCTGGCAGCTGAAAACGAAGACTTCGGCTCAATAGGAATTTAATTTTTCTCTCAAAAAAATATGAAGTGGCGGGGATTTTTCAAGAATCCTTACCATAATGACCCTAAGCTTCGATAGATAAACAAACAGTGGAGTTACTTCTGATTTCATCAAGTTTCGAGCCTATGTTAGAGTTGTTAGAAGCCGATTCTGGACTCCTTTAAAATGTTTATTGGCTCTAGAAGCCACTATGAATAATCAAGAAGTAAAATGAAGTTCATAGAGGCAGCAAAATATGAATAAATCACGCAAGATCAATTCACAAATGCTTCACTTGCCGTTCTCTTGCCGAGTTTATTCAACTTAAGCAGTCTTGTTGAAGTTCAAGAACACATCTATTCAAATTCATAAGTACCACTGACCATATTAGATTATTAAATTCAAACCTATTGCGAAGATAATCTCGATTAACTCGATTGGTAAACAAGCAGCAACTTCTGATTTCATCAAGTTTAAAGCCTATTTTACAGTTGTTACAAGCCGATTCTGGACTTCTTTAAAATATTTATTGGCTCTAGAGACCATTACGAATAATCAAGAAGTAAAATGAGGTTTATACATGCCGCAAAATGTGAATAATTTTCCCAAAGATTAATTCTCACATTCTTGACTTGCCAATGTCTCGCCGAGTTGTTCAACTTTAGCAGTCTTGTTGAACTTCAAGAATATGTTTATTCAAATTTATAAATCCAGCAGTGACCCTAGTAGATTAATAAATTGAAACCTACTGTGAAGAAAGTCTTTGATTTCTCACTGTTTTAAAAAGGATTTCGATCTATAAACTAGATATTTCAATATCAAAGGCCCGTGACAAACCAGACAACTGTCTCCATGATCAGGTGTACAGAAAAATTGCATTGGACTCTGGAGTGCGGAATACAGGAATCTCGACTTTTTTAAAACAATCTTGATTCATATATATCTTCCTTGATGTTTGACATTAGTTCAGTTTCTAAATAAGATTATTTCCACTCCTTTAAACTCTATCAATGTCTTCTGGAGCAACACTGGTATATAAAAATATTACAGAACCTATATTTTCCACGGAGAAATTTTTTTACACCTGTTTCCAGAGTCACTCCTCAAAACATAGCTTCCCATGTTGTGGCTCACCCACATATCCAGTACCCATCCTCTCAAACCAACTCATTGCTCTGCAGCACCAGGCTCAACAGCAGCAAAAGCCCCCTGGGCACAAGTTCACCCTGGTCACAGGGTCTAGTTCAAATACAAAAGAAAATAAAATGTGTTATAGTTAATTTACTTCAAAAATGACCAAATGTTTCAAATCAAGTTTCAGTGGCTTCATTTTGGTTTTAGCCTATTTTTTGCCAAAAAGTTGTTGACATGCTTGTGTTTAAGCGTAAATATCTCGAAAACGACTTCGG
>JAABNW020154213.1:0-12126 GCA_015164035.2 Radianthus crispa | reverse complement strand
GAGGGAGGAAAACCGGAGAACCCGGAGAAAAACCCTCGTGGCACAGGAGAGAACAACACATCAAACAAACTCAATTCGCATCTGGCTACAGCGGGGCTCGAACCAACGACCCCTACACTGCTAGACGAAAGTGGTGAAAGACAACGTGATAACAGCGTACGCCACCCATGCCACCCATGGTTAAGCAAAACCAAAATAAGATATTATAAGGAAGCAATGGTTTTCTTACCATACAATATATATTGACCATCCAATGACAATAATTTGAGAAACGAGAAAACACCAAAAAAACTTATGATTTCTTTCTCCAACACAGGTGCCAAGCCACGGACAGTGATGGTCATATCGACGCACACATTTCCCACAATCTTCACAATGCTTTGCTCTTAAAGGCTGTGTTAATGAACAGTAGCCACATCTACGCAGTCTACTGCCAAATGGTGGACTGGCAAGGATTGTACAGGATTCTTCTGCATCTTCATCTGATTGACTGTCATCGTCTACCACTGTTTCGGCTTTCTGAGACATCAGAATGAAAGGAAAAGATTCCATAAGTTTTCCTCATTGTCATCACCATCATCACCACCATTATCATCTTCATCATAATTACTTGCATCATCATCATCATCATCATCATCATCCCCACTACTGCTCATCACTACCATCTTTATCATTCGCACTAACATCACCATCATACCATTATTTCCTACTCATATATCATCGCCATCATCACTAGGATCATGATCACCACCAGGTCAGTATCACATATTCAGAGATTTTTATATGGCATAAGCAAAATGAGCTAAACCTCTGAAAAAACACTTAATTCTTTATTCCCATGTACTGAATACAGTCTTGTTTGATGTCATTAGCTTCAGTTACATGAGGAGTTTGGCATTTGAACTTGACCTATACAGAATAAAAATATGGGAAGTTGTCCATTTTTTCATCTTACTTGACATTTATTGCATTTAATACTAACAATGCTTGTTTATTTCAACCGATTGCATTTACACACTGAATTGCTGGTTAATAATTAATTTACAACAAATTTCCAGCATATTGGACAGACACAAATTTAGAAAATCAGTCAGCGCGACCAGGTGCTGCATAGCGTGAGGGCCCTGACCTTAATGAATATGGCGTGCCAGATGACACTAGGAGGAATAACACACTCTCTTGACTAATGTCAGACATAAATTTTATGCACACATTATAACGCCGCGCATCTAGAGATATCAAGCCAGCGCGCGCAAGGGTGTCCTTGTAGCTAAGACCAGAACCAAAAAGTATCGCAAGGAATCTTTTTTGTACTTTTTCTAAAGCAGCACACAGGTACTGCGGGAGGTTCATGGAAACTACGGAAGCATACTCTAAGATCGATCTTATCAGAGAGCAATACACGGCTACTAAATCTCTATCTGAGACTCCACATGCTTTAAGTTTTCTGAACGCTTGGGGACAGGGGTTTGATTTTTTAATCACATAGTCTCAGTGCGACAACCTACTAAGGTAAACATATATTAGTGCCAGGCGATTTTCATAATTACGCAGACAGTGAAGTTTTAATACCAACGTGCGAAACAGCGTTTTCACTTCTGTCAATCAATGCTAATCAGTCAGTACCTTTTATTTTTTTTGACTGGCGGTAGGAAAAAAAACACAAATTCCAAAGGGAAGCTCATAACATCGGTGTCCATGTAATTCTGAAAATTGCAGTAATCGTTTACTTTCAAATCCACTTGAAGCAACCCGATAAGTAAAATTACAAATCAATAATGAAGGACTTTTTCTTGTCCTTCCTCCTTTTCTTTTTCGTCGTTTGCTTTATATAATTTATGAGCAACGGATTTCAAGTTTAGAAATTTGTCGCAAATATGAAAGCCGAAACCTTAGATTTTTACAGCCAGGAAACCTTATAGCAAGATTTCCTGCCTAGCAATATCACATCATGACCCTTTAGAATCAAATTGATGTAAGCGTGTCAAACTTTAAACGTTTTGACTAAGTTTATGAAGAATTTTCGAAGTCTGTTTCTTAAATCGGAGTCTTACCTCGTAAGCGACTAAAACACTGTTTTGATTTCTGATTTCTAAGTATCCAGGATCAATAAAGCTTGCTACAAAATAGAAAATAAAACCAACGAAGACCAATCCAAGAAAGGAAGAAACGTAGAACCATCGACCTTCGAAGACCGAACGCCGTAACTCTGTTAGAAATAGGAAAACATTTTTAATCAGTACAATCATTGTTAAAAGAATATTTTAAGTTCAGTGGGTAGAGTGTTACCTGTGTCTTTAAAGAGTAAGGTAAACACGACTCCTAACGTGATACAGACGTGGACGATCCGAGAAACAAATCGTTCTTGCCAGTGTTTGGCTGCCATGTTTACATGATCGTCTTTTTCATGACTTTTTTGTTTCGAGAAGGAATCTGGAGACTGGGCTCTAGTCTAGCTGAACCACCATCAGGGATGTGTGGGATGTGGACGGGATAAAACTGCAATGATAAGGACTCTTCTTGGCTGTATGGTACTTTTAGTTTCTGGATAAGGAGTATGAGAAAATTGACAATTTGACTGCAATTTCAAATTCTACGAAATCAGACATTTCTTGTTGTCAATCAAAAATAATCAGTCGGAACATTTTACATTTTTTGCCAAAAAAGAGATGAAGCTTCAACAATCTTATTCCTGTTGAAGCAGGGAAACATTAAATGGGAATTTAAGGATTAAGAATTATAAAAATATTTCTTTATCATAAAACTAAGAAAATAAAACACAAGTCATAATTATACATTCTAATTCAACATTTTATTATAACATTGGTGTTATAACAATAACAATGTTTCGTATCAAAAAGTCTTCCTTTTTAAAAGAAATAAATACAACATATATATATACATATATACAATTGTAGAAAATTTGTAAAAACTTCAAATCATGATTAATACATAAAGCAAGGGCAATCCATTTGCTTTTTCAATGCGACTCTATAGACTTTTCTAAAATTCACATGAATGATCTTGAGACAATGGTTACATATCAAGGCTAACCTCAAATTAAAAAATATTACGTTTTAAAATTTTATGACCATCTAAGGTGACAGAGAAACAGCTGCCCTACTTTCTTCCAGAATGGAAGTAATGGTAACTTGTAGTGCTTGGGGACGAGGTTTGAATTCCGGGCGATCACCCTTGGAATGTATATATTAGGAAAAATTAATTTCCGACCTCGTTGGGATTCGAACCCACGACCTTCGGAATTGTACACTGATGCTCAACCAGCTGAGCTTGAGGTCAGACTGAGAGCAGGCCAGGGTGAAATAGATGTTAGACCGCGGTAATTGAAATGTAATGATATGAATATGTGGACCGTGTGGCACTATTATGTATAGAATGAAAGAAATGGTAAGTTGTAGTGCTTGGGGACGAGGTTTGAATTCCGGGTGAACACCCTTGGAATATATATATTCGGAAAAATTAATTTCTGACCTCGTTGGGATTCGAACCCACGACCTTCCAAATTATCCATGTAAAAGAATTGAAATCCTGGCCAAAAAGAAATGAGAGGACATTTAAATCACCATGATGGGAATGAAATAAGAAGGAGCTCCCTCACAGCATTGTAGCTTCCCTGTCCTCATTCATCTTTGACCAAGACCTAAACTCATTCCAGAGATAATTTGTGAAAAGTTAGATCTGATTGCAATCTATCCTCCAAGCAAAATTGGTTATACAAACTGGATAAGCTTTCAAATTGAAACTTACAAGGGAGCATTCACTTTTTACAAGGGTGGGAGGATTGGGGGGATTGTATTTTCTCTTCATTAGTAGGGGGGGCATCGAGATAAAGGAAATAGGAGCGGTGGGTCACTTCATAGTTTCTCTTCATTAGTAGGGGGGGCATCGAGATAAAGGAAATATGAGGGGTGGGTCACTTTTTATGTTGAATACAAAGGGGGGAGGGGATAAAACTTTTTTCAGGGTCTTTCTGGGTTCTGCCCCCTTCTAAAAAATGAATGCTCACCAATGATTACATTGTTCTAAGTTTAAAATGTGAACATAAGTTGGCATAAGGTGTCTAGCATTTCCTTTTCCTTGACTCCATCCATAGGTTTAGACCCCTGCAAAGATATCTTGTGTTATGTATCCAGATTATTTTGGGTGACTTATGGTGTATCTTTTGATGTTGTTTCTTCAGATGTTATCCATATTAGCCCATCATCCCCCTGGTCACATCCATCTTCATCACCATCATCCACTTTACTGGCCCTTGCACCCTGCCAGCTTAACTTAAATTGGCTGAAGTCATCCGCATCATCATCATTCTCTAGAACTATATCATCGCAAGTTTGTGTATTGTCAGATTCAATGTCTTCTTTGCCATCCCAATATTGAGTACCATCAGCATCATTCCAACAAACATCTGTGTTATTATGATAAACAAGTTTAGTATCTGAATCATCCACATCTGAATCATCCCAATTCTCAGCTGGTTCATTGACGTTATGTTCTGTTGATGATATATGTGATGTATTTATTCCATTGCTTTCATCATCATCAATGTTCCAACCAGTGCTGTCTTCGCTTTCATCAGATTCCCAGACAGGACGACACCACACAATGGAATTTCCATCTTCTGTTAATTCAAATCTTGAAGACTCAAGAACAGATCTAGATAAAAAGTGCATGCACAGTTAATATACATAATCAAAATTTTAACCAAGATAATTCTATGGTTATTTGTCTTATCATGCACACTATCAATTTTTTGTCATCTTCCATACCTCCCTTGGTAAGAATTTTGTTTTCTACAGCATAAAACCTTGTTAGTATACTGTATAGCAGGAAAAATTTGTATATCTTTCAATTTATGTAAATTAATGCCAATTTCTTTTTCCACACTAGTTTCCATTTTGTTCCATACAGCATCAGATACACTCTGATTTGCTGATAATTTGGTCCATTCACCTTAGTCTCTCCATGGTACCACAAAGCTTTTGTAATCCTTGCATTTCAAATAAACGTTTTAGTTCAAACGTTTTTGGAGAATCATCATCATCATATTCCCTTTCATCTTCTCCATCCTCATATTCATTTGGCTGAGAAAAAAGCCACAGAAGTCTTTCCACTTCATAGAGAATTTTCTGCTCTGTTGTGATGGTACACTTTCTGTATGGAAATTCCACTTCTTTAATCTGCAGAGATTTTAAACAAGAAATTACTAGGTACACATTGTTATAATGGTCATGGAAGTGCTGCCTGTCCTCTGATCAGACTTGGCTCTCAACCACTCAGTGGAAATGAAATACAAGCTATGTAAAAAGAGAAATTGTATATACCAACTGATAGGGCTGACCAAATGATTGTTCTTCTTTGGAGATACATATGGAGTCATTCTTCTCAAATAAAGCCATCTGAGAGCAGCATCCTAGATGCTCCATTCCTATTGGTCCACGGCCAATGCCTTGGAAGGATACAGTATAGCCATATTTGTTTGCCTGAACTGTAGCCCTGTAGGGAGATTATTGGATATGCTCAGATACTAATAACTGGAAAGATTATACAAGTCAGAGCAGCATATTATAAATATGAATACATGAAATAAAGATTATATACCATTCTTGAAACTCTTGCCTTGTCCACTCAAACTTGTGATCCCAGTGACGAAATCCCACCAAGTTTGGAAACAATACATTGAAATCAGCATTGGGAGTTGTAACTATGGCAACCCTGGGTGATAGCTGTGATAATAGTACTTTGGGCATAGCCTCAAGATGCTCAGGAACTAGATGTTCAACACTACATTGAATAATGGATAATGATTAGAATATGTAAATATCATGTTAGACTATCACACATGGGAAGTATTTCTTTTAAATGATGTGGTGTCCATGGTATCTATGCAGTACTCTGATCTAAACAACCTTCATTCTAAATTTGTATTCTTGGATTTTTTTTCTTTTTCGACCATATTTTTACAAATATAGATCATTTGTTATGACAAATGTATCCAACATTAAGGATTTTAATGTTAGACTAATAAGTGTAACTGGTGCTGGAAGGTGGAAGTGAAGGGAGCACCCCAGAACCTTCCAGAATAAAGAGTGTTGAAGATTGCTGTCAAGACACTTGGACACACAGTGCTTGCCATGCACAGAGTACGTCACAGACAGCTTATACATTGTAGAATACCATGAGCACAAAGAGTGTCGCAGACACACAGTCACAAGCACACAGAATGTCTTGGCTGGCATACTTACAGTTCCACACACGATATCAAATCAAATTCACAGAATCTATCATCACCTTCAGAAATTGAACCTGGAAAAGAAAATATATAGTATGACACTTGTTCATTGCTCTCTAAACCCTTTTGAATTTGCCACTCAAATGTCATGGTTAATCAGAAGCCTTTAGATATTACCTTGAAGTATGGTAACAGTGAATGGCACTTCTTTTGGATGGAGGTAATCGTGGATCAGTGGCTCAATTCTAAATTTACTTTGTTCTAATAACTCTCCATCAATATCTACACCAACCAGATGCTCTAAGCTGGCTTCATTGCTTATAAGAAACCTCAATAGTTTACACTCTGCACATCCAAAATCCAGCACCTGAAAAATGACCAGTAAATGCATGTCAAGATTACATGTAGTTATATTCACATTCTGAATACACAGTGATGCCCAACAATGGCTTTGATTATCTTTGACCCAAGCATACAGTCCCCTTACATCCCTACCCCCCCAAACTTTCCCCTTTAGTTCTTAAGCATAGTGTCTAACCTTATGCACCAGTCAAAGTAAACCCCCACCCCCCTACCCCGGGACATAGGTGGGGATTGGTATTAAATGGCGAACCAAAACTAACAAATGCCCCACCATATGGGGCAAGAAATTTGCTGCAAAAGCCCCACCCCCAGTTCGACTAAAACGTGGAAACGATAGTCGTCATCTTGGAACGAATCCCCACCTAAAGCCCAACTACCTTAGGTGGGGATGACAAAATGTACAAATGCCCCACATGGTCGAGCTCTAAAAAGCTGCTGAAAAGGGGCCAAATCCCCACCAAAGCCCCACATGTCCCGGAGTGGGGGGGGGGGGGGTACTTTGACTGGTGCATTAGTATTATGCCTTTGTCACACCTACCCTCTTAGCTTTGTATTTTTGGATCATTTGAAAGACAATGCCATATCTTTGGCGGTAGACTGGTGGATCAAAAGTTATCCCCGATGGTTCATGTTCGTTGTGATTGCCTTTGATCTCCTCAGTATCTTGGTTTCCCTGGTCATTCTGGCCTGAACAATGTTGGTCTGGAAGGTCACTCATGCCCGGCGTCTACACGGTCATCAGTTCTTTCTCAAAACAAAAACCTCAGTTATTCCTCTTCGAAACTATATCGTTTGTTTCACTTTCTGTGGCATCTCTCACAATATGCGTTAAATTCTTTCCCTATAATATTTTCCTAATCAAAGAAATGCTGTTTTATATGAAAGGAGCGAAAATCTACGAAGTTTCCCCGTAATCGTTGCCAAAACTGGGTGGCCTGTGTTATAAAGAAATGATGACGAGAAACGAATCAGGGGGCAGGGGACGAGAATGATTCCGTACTTCAGGGGTGGGGAGAGAAAGGGTGAGCGGATGCGGCGGAAAGCGAAGGACTGGGTGCTAAGAGATTGCACCACAACGAGAAAGTTGTTATTTATAGAACTTTTTGTAAGAAATTGAGAAGAATGAAGGTATATAAATCAAGAGATCATCGATCTTATTCATTACAGCTTCACCAATACCAACTAAGATATTCTAAATATTTATTTCTGATACCAGTGCCGAAATCTCTTTCTGACATGTCAAGTTTTTCAGCAGAGACTGAAGTGGAGCCAAGACTTCCTTCTCCATGTAAACCAAAAGCAAAGAGACCACGAAAACAGGCGAAGAAAGCTAAGGATTTGGAAAGACTTTTAACAGAGTTGCTTTACGAATCTCCCTGCCCTAGTAAAAATAGTTTCAATTTCGAACAAGAACACGTATGCGACGATGATGAGGACTTGTTTTCAGAAGTGGAAGACCTTGAAGAGTATCCTTTGGAATTGGATTTCTGTGACTGGAAGAATGGGAAAGTTTGTCGCAGAAAGACAAATCTCCCGCACCAAACGGTCTTGCATTCTAGGAAATATTGCAGGAAGAACTCATATCTAGCTACGTTGGATAAAGTAAATTATACCGATAGTGAAAGTAAGGAGAGCTTGATCTGTTATGGGAACAAGAAAATAAGAGGGTCAAAGGTTCGCCTGCTGAAACAGGATCTTAGAAAGATTGCGAAGAAGACTGAAGAACTGGAATTGAAGAAGAACAATATAGAGAAACGGCTGCTGGTGAAGAGAACTCCTAGGAGAGGAACTGTTCAGCCTTATCACGGAGTACCAATACCTGTACAGCCCAGCTGGTTTTCCAAGACCAGAAGAAATACCTATGACCACAATAAATTCGTATTGAGAAATGACAATGCTGATAAATTGGGAAGTGAAGATTTTATGTTGACTCTTATTTCCCTACAAGATAGGGATATAACTCCAGAAGATTTTGACCTTCTTCTACAACTGGACACCTTTGTGGAAGTCAAGACAGTACCTAAAGCTGTTATAGACCAAATGAGAACTGAAAGAGTGGAAAATGAAATGGGAAATCCCTGTATGATTTGCATGGAGGAATATGAAATGGGAGAGACTCTAAAATATTTGAATTGTGGACATTTTTTTCATAGTTCTTGTATCAGGACTTGGCTCACTGTAAATTCTGACAAATGCCCCTTAGATGGAAAAGAAGTCAGATAATGAAATATATCTGTAAAGGTTTTTTTATGCTATTGTAAATTATAATTTTTGATGGACTAATAAAATATATTTACTACAAGTTTTTAAAAGTGGCATATCTGGGTTCATTTTTGTGCAGCTCAAACCTTCTATTCAACCCATTTTTCTTTCATTTCTAATAGAGGAATGACATGTAAAATGCCTTCAGCTTCTGCACAGCATGTGTTGAGGTAGTGGAGCAATAATTGGAATGAGAAGCAGTCACAGTGGCCTGTTTGCAGGAGGCTTGAAGACAACATGGGTTTTGAATAAAAACTAAATATCTTTATTAAAGTGTATAGTCATTCTAGTGCTCTTGCACTAATTGGGGACACTCACTCATACACACACACGTACACACTGCCTCTACATTCTATATTCCATGCACTCAACTCTCAACTCACATGTTGATTTTTGCAAAGGGAGGAAAACTGGAGAACCCAGAGAAAAATCCTCATGGCACAGGAGAGAACAACACATCAAACAAACTCAACTCACTGAGAAATGAGAAATCAGTGTTTCTTGATGTATAACTGAAGGAAAATGTGAAAAGAAATCAGCTGCAGGAAGCCACTTGGCAAAATCCAAAAGTGAAAATTTTCAAACAAACATCTAAAATGAAAATGATACAGGAATATACTTTTCTTTATTCCAAGTGGCTTAGAGAGCAAATAAAGATTGTAGTTGTTGTGTTTTTGATTCAATTTTCTAAAGTTCCAAAGACTTTGATTCTGACACCATATAACTACTTGGACCTAGGCATGAAGAGCCAGCCTTTTGATAATTCATGGGCGGGCTTTTTTGTAGGCTGAGGACATAAAAGAAATGTCAAAACAAGGGCTGTTCAAAGATGTTTATCTTACAATCGTAATTTTCCTTTCAGAAATCATTTCTGTTTGCAATGCGTAAGAGGCCTCTTATTTCAAAAGAATGGATATTTTACTTGAATTCCTTGGAGGATATAACCTTCACACTTCTGAACAAATCAAATTCTCTCCAACAGGGTCACGTGCCAGGTCTTGTTTGGCATCAGGTAGGAGAGAAAACTTATGGGGAAGTCAACAGAAAAACTTCGGTGATTCAACATTGAAACAATGGTTGGAAAGCTAACGCGGGAAATGTTTCAACTTTACGATTCATGAGAAAAGTTTCAAAGAAAGATCATGTCTACTCCACGGCGTGGTCGGAGAAGCATCTCTGACAATGTTTGGATTCTTCAAAACGCGCTGGCCAAGATCTTGAATGACAATGACCGCACGTACTTAATCCATTCGCTAAATCAATATCAAAAGGATCGCGATGTTTTGGAGCTTGTAACATCACTAAAGAGAGTCCTCGACTCGCCAAAGAAGCGTGAAGTTTTCCCTCTTCTACGAGATATTATTCCATCAAATGATAAACGTTACTTTGAAAGAGCTTGGTACACGAATCAACCACACCATACCAGCAGTATACCTCCAGAAGGATCATGGAATAACTCCACATCAACGCGGTCTAGATCGCGCTCCCAACATCGACAACCAGTAAAACGATATCATCATCTTTATGCTAGTCTACCGGAAAATCTAGACAAATGCGACTCAGGGGTAGACTTGCCAACATTGAAAAAGAGCTCAAGTTCCCGGTCTATTCAAAAGTATCCTATACGGCGTCTGTATTTGAAGCGCGCACCGGGCACTGGCTATGGTTTTTGTATGCGAGGTGGCTCGGAACATGGAGTGGGGCTGTATGTATCATCTGTGGATGATAATTCCATCGCAGAATATGAGGGCTTGCTATCTGGGGATCACATTCTTTCTGTGAATGAGATCCAGTTCGATGGTTTGAGTCACGATCAAGCTGTAAAGGTGAGCCTGATTTTGACAGTCACTCTTAGCGACATGTAAACAACATTATCGTAACTTCTACAGTATATTTATCTTTTTCTTCTTAATTCACTCCTCTGCTCTTGAAACTGGGGGTCTAAAGTAAATCTCTAAAATGTTTTATGCGCTTTTTTGGTTTTATAAATGAATTCGACAACAGTGTACCATAAAATTAGAACGGGGAAGATCAAAGAGTCGATTGCTGGAAAGTTCAACTAACGACTGCAGCCGGAAATAAGAAATCGTTATCATTTTGTTTACAAGATTTCTTTCTGTAGCTATGCTGATAGCTATTGAACCAAATCCAAAACCCCAAAACCTCTTGGACTTTGATCTTAATCCTTAAGTTCATTTTGATATCTCAATGCTTATTTTTAAACCTAACAAAATAATAGTACTCTAGATAAGGGATAGGGTATGCGTGTTCACCTGTTGACAGGATCGAGTATTACAAGTAAAATTTTTTTTGAACCTTTTCTTTTTATCCTATACTTTTGCAATAAGCCGGACAGAGGAGATTTTGTGGGTGTTTTGAGAAACATAGTACTCCACTACTTATATATTTGTAAATTCGTGTGTCAAAAGACAATTAACTTGCACGCAATGTTTTAGTCTATATAGTGCTTGTAATCAACATTGCATCAATAACCATTATCGCTAAAAAAATATTACTTGCTGTATTTTTATCACCCTTTAAAATATACCATGGTTATTAATGATCAAAGTAAATTACAGGCAAACTTTTATTTTTTAAGGTATTATTTGTGGTTACTAAAGTTATATTATTAAAACTAGGAAAATTTCTAAATTAAATATTTTTGGCTAGTGGAAATCGGAAAAAAGTCAAAAATCTTAACTTTTATTTAAAATCCAACAAGCAAGAAATTGGAGCTCATTTATTTATTGGAAATATTTTTTCTCATTGTATTATTTTGAATGTGAATTGAGTCTCATTTCTTAGTGAATAGTTTCGTGTTGACAGGGGTCTTGGAAAAATTTGGTAATACTATAGATTTTAAACTATTTTCTAATGAAGAGAGTAAAGGATTTATTGGTATTATGTTGTTGATATATTGAGTCTTTAAAAGGATTTTTCCTTTCCTGTCATAGATACTGGTTTGATTTATTGACCAAAACTAATCCATCCAAAGTATTAAATTTAAAGTTTTTAAACCCATATTAAAGAACAGAAGAAACTATAAATTCAGAATTACTGAATTAAAAAATTAAAGTTAAGTTTTAGGGGATGTTGTTAGCAGGGGGGAAGGCAAAAGGATCAACCTTTGATATGACTTCAAATAATAATGCACCAGTCAAAGTAAACCCCCCCCCCCCCCCCCCCCACCCCGGGACATAGGTGGGGATTGGTATTGAATGGCGAACCAAAACTAACAAATGCCCCACCAT
>JAABNW020154102.1:0-12132 GCA_015164035.2 Radianthus crispa | reverse complement strand
TTTAACGGTTACACATGAGAGGACACATGAATATGGATGCACCTTAAACAAAGAATCATATTCTCTAGGGAATGGCACGTGGTCTGAAATGGGAAAACATTGTAACGCTACCGAAAAGGTCTATTGTCATTTCGTTGTACGTATATTAATAACAGTGCATTCCTAGAGTTGTGAGTGGCAACCATGGAGTGGCCAAGATTCAAAACACGCGCGTATGTTATGGAGAACACGCATCACGCGATGGCCTGTTTTCTAGTCAAAGAAAAAGATGAGTGCTTGAGCACGTTCTTTGTCACAAGACCGTGTTAGTAAATGTGAGACACCGGGTTATTAGAAAATTGTTTAGAGTTTTCTTCTATAATTCCAAGCGATTTTTCTCTTTTTTCCCATAAGAATGTTTCAATCAATATCGAATACTCACATAATCTTTAGTTGTTAGATGCTTAGTTTGGTGCTGCATGGCATTGTGTTTCATGCCTAGCCAAATGATTTCCTCTTCCGCGAGTCCAACAAAGATTGCAGCAGAAACTTCGATAGACTGTGCGTCTTCATGTAGTATTTTCAGGGCCGACCTATGAATGGAAAAAAAAAATAAAGAAAAAAACTTGACAATACTATTTACGAGCCAAGGTTTTGTGTTTTTGCCAGAGTCAACGAATCAACACGATCGTTCCATGAGACAAAGTTCCAGATGGCACAGCGTTTTATCTGATATTACGATTTAAAAAAAAATCGTAAACATGCTCTGCATGGAGAATTTTACATAGAGTGAAGACATTTAACCCGTGAAATAAAAAATGCTTGTTATAATGCATAATAGTCGAATAGACACAAAAGAAAACAATGGAATTACGAACTACTAAGGTGTATTCTAGTCTATACCTAATGCACGGATTTAATGTCTTCACACTATCAAATTCAGTGCATTACTTCTCGATTTCACCAAAAAAAAACACAACAACAACAAACAAAAAAACTGCGCGATTTAAATCATAGTTAATATTAACGATATCTTTAATTGTTATGGTACTCACAAGTAATGGGTTCCACCCAGCACGAGGAAAATTATGTCTTTGAGACTGCCGTTCTCCATGAGGGGATGCTCATTAGCCATTAGATATATAACAGACTCTATGGTTACTTCGTTTTGCATGGAATGAAGTATCCGTTGTACAAAACAGTCATTCTTTTCTCTTGTTTGGTAATATGGTTGCTCTTTTATGTTCTTTAGTGGAACAGTAAAAACGCCTGTAGTCCAACCAAATTTAAAAAATGGTCAACGCTCGCAATATATAGGAAATATATTATGACAAGGATATTTCACGCGCTGTGACTGGTCGTTTTGAGGCTTATAACTTCATTATATTTTTACAAATACCTACTTTTTGTTCCATTCACTACGCGTTTTTTCTCTATATTCTCCAACATGGTCTGTTGGTAAGTTTGATATTTGTTGGTCCATTTTTTGTTGTTGTCACTAACAGGAGGAGGTGGATTCGTAATACTTGAAGAATTTTCTTTTTCTGGGAATGATTAATAGATACAAATATTGAGGCCATATATTAAAAATATCTGAAAGTGAAAACGATAACATTAATGTTATCTAATATTTTTATGAAATACAATGCTCCTCTTTTGAAGAAACACATGCAGGAGGCCAGTTTGTTACATTATACCTTTATGCCGGATAAATAAAATATGAAAAAAAAGTCTTGAATTTTTTTTTTTTTGAATTGCTAGCATTTTTACTCAAAGGATTGATTTCATAAGATCGTGAAACTGTCGAAATAAATGATCCAACTTGCAAAAAAATCTAACGAATAGCACAGAGCTTAAGGTTTGAATATACATGGCTACTGTACAAATTTCTCGTAAATAAAAAACGCGATGAAAAGGTATATATAGGTTATTGTTTCATGTTACGCTTTGGCTGCCTGTGGTTTCATTACCAGATTGGGCTACCTGTGTAAATTCCGCTGAACAGAGTTAATGCGTGCTCTTACATGCAAGACGAGGGAAGAGGAGGAGAACTTACCTTGGCTTTCTGGGCTTTCTGGCGATCTCTTTTTTGTCTGGAATGCTCTTACTAGCTCATCTACACTTGCTCCTTCCAATTTACTATCTGTTTGCTTTTCGTCGTACAGTCTGTGGTCGAGGATAATCACGGCTCCGCTTTGGAAAAACAATACAACCTCCGTCTTCTTTGGTTTTCTTGTTCCTCCATAATATTTCTTTACTTCTGTTCTAGGGAGACTCTCAGGACTCTGCGATGACATTACAATACATACAGTACTTGAGTAAGTAAATGTTTTCAAAATTATCTATTTTACGTCTCACACCTTAAGCACACAATCTCACCTTAATGTCCTCTACAGATCCTGGAAGGAGCTCTTTTTTAGATTTCCTGTTTTCAATCACCTTTAGTAATGTGTCGCCCGTCCACGCAGTAATCTTGCCGTTCTCATGTTTTAAATACCAACTAGATGAAGACATACTGGTGCGTTAGCTCCAACTTCCTGCTTCTTCCTGCTAAACACACGGCAAGCGTAAGCGAGGAAACGTGAGGGTGGAGGAGCGAGATTACGCGCGAGAATCGCGCGTTCCTTTTGCGTCAGCCGAAGACAAGTCGATCTGGCATTATTCCTTGAAAAAATAGAAATGAACGAATGAAAGCCGAATGAAAGAAGCTTCTGGAAAATCCGAAAATTATCCGGACGAAAATCGAAATAAATGACGCGATATTGCCATAAATCATGGCGTCAATTTGATGGCGTGAGTTAGCTTGTGAACTAAACCGTTTTCATTTTCTTTTCTTTCCCATTTCCTAAATGTGATAACTTAATTTCTTGACGAGATGCCTCGAAAACAATATATTGGGTAGGCCGCAGTCTATGAAAAATGGATGTTCCTGTTGCTGTTTATTATCACAGTGAGTGTGTAACATGTATGATTGTTTCTAAAATATTGATACAGTTGGTCATTTGTTTTGTCTATGACTCTATGAAGAGTATTGATGTCAAAGGACAAAAGCTTTTCAGTGTGTACAATTTTTTTCTTTCCATTTCGCAGAAAGAAAATACAAACGAAGACATTGCCAGGATGAAGACATTGCTTGTTGCGTGAATAAATTCACTATGTAAGTATTTCTCGAGTTTATAATATGTGTACGTGACTTTACTCAGCCAAACTCTAAGGATTTTTTCCGTTTTCGCTTTGAAGAAACAAGTGTGCCAAACATAGATTTCTGCTTATCTGCTGATTAACCTTGTTAGAAATGCGTTTACTATATATATTAGATGTTATAGTACATATAACTGATTTGTATCTTTTGTTATAATTTATATTATTTTTTAGTAGAGAGAAACTCGAAAGGGGCAACCTCTTTATCTCCTTTTCGTAATTAGTTAAGTTTAAATTGTGAATAAACTATTTATTATTATTATTGTTACTATTGCTACTTCTCTTTATATACTTTGAATTGGCAGTCAAATTGCCATTGGGAGTGTGGTGTTTAACTCAGTTGTCATGCCATTTACCCCCTGTGGTTTGCATTCTTTTGTTTGATCAAATTATGAATTATCTGGGGTATCCCGGGATTAACCCCCAGATAAGCTGATGATAAGTACATAATTTAATTTTAGAATGATTTGCAACTTGAGACATGGAGGTTGTGTGTGTGTTGGGGGAGGTTGCGGGGAGGGGGGTAAGATAAGACCTTTTGTGTATGACTTCTTATTTGTAACAAATTTTGTCGATGCCAGTTGTCCTGATCCCCATGGAGATTTACTTATTTGTGATTCATCTGTCAAAAACCTTAATTGATCTCACTTTGCATATTGTAATTATTACTTTCCATCTTTTATATCAGTTTGCAAAAAGATGAAATCACCAACAACGTTCCAACTCGAGTGCAAGAACAAAACCAAATGGTGCTGGATATGATCCATCAGTTTGGGAACAGTGAAGCTGAAACAGAAGAGGATCTAGAGAAAATAGAGTTTGTCATTCTTGGAAAAACTGTATGTGAAGCTTGCTTCTGCATTCTATACAACTTCAGTGACCATCGTTATGAAAGATTAAAGAATTTCTTTAGGGTATGTAAAAATTTTGGTTTGCTTTATGAAAAAACTCAGTCATGTTCACCATACACTATGATAATATAAAAATATAAGGTATATCAGTCATGCTTTTATGACACTTAGGTTGGAGCCAAAGTTGTTAGTCATGGAAACGAATATCGTCACTTTACCAAACATCCCACTTCTTTACAAGCACAGTCTTGGCTCAACATTTATTGTAATTCATTCAGTGAGCCAATGCCACATGCTGACATTTACCATCTCCATGTCCCAAGCAAGAAGAGTGTTTTGGAAGAAAAGCCTGAATACATAGAGCTCCCTGTGACATCACTTTATAAATTTTGGAATAATAAAGTGAAAGTGCCAACCAAGGTGTGTTCATTTATTAATGGAAAGATACTATAATGACAGATACTATAAAATGGGTTGATTTTGACTGATACATGTACCAACATTTAGATTATGTACAGAATATAAATAACTTATCTGACAAAACATTCTACTCATGCAGAATGGTTGGCATTTTCAATTCCAAAAGAAATTTCATGTTCTGTTTTTTTAAATAAGACTATTAATTTGGTTTTCAGGTACTTTCCAAGGGGTGTCAATGGGTATATGGGACAAGCCATACTGATACAATTGCGATTGTGCTTTCTCATGGCAGATGAACATTTACAGTATTATGCACTGCATTAGTTTCGTCATGTGGGACAACTCTAGAAACATTCTGATTCAGATATTTTTTCTCATTCAGATATTTTTCTGATAAATAATTATATTATAGTAAATTTAGTATGAAGATCATTAATGAAGTCATAGCAACTTCAAAGCACAATTTACTGTCATTGATCTTCAAATATACAGCAACAGTGAAAATACATAAAGATATATTGGGCATGTTCATATTAAAGTAAAACATTTTTTTCAGAACCAAATTTTTGCTCGATGTCCTCAGTGTCAGGGATTAAGGAAGAGATGTTTTGAAGCAGGAAAGTGTCTACCAGCTATTGAAGCTATCAAGGAAGAGCGACAAAAACACAAAGAAATGTACATGTAAGCTTGTATTCCTTCACCAATCTTCTTGGCACATCAGGATATGACCAATCCTTTTTGATTCCCTTCATTTCACTTCCAAATTTAATGCTTTCTGTGGGCCCTTTTTTTACATGAGCTCTTTAGTTGTGACATGTTTCATTCTCTACATACGCCTCTCAAGCTTGTATCGGCCTTCAGCTTTATTGAAGGTATATTCTTTTATAAATTAAAGAAAGAAGTATAATCTTACCTTGCTCATTTTACTCATAGGGCAGAGAAAGAAGATTATTATCATAGACAAATTAAAAGTGTCAATGAACCCCATGACCTACTCTGCATAATTTATGATGGAATGCACAAGGAGAAGACTCGGCTTCCCAGGTTTAGCGCAAACCCCTCTAAAGACCTAATTGACAACATCATCAAAGTTCCATGTAACTTGCAAGGGTTTATTTGCCATCGTCAAGGTAATTGTTAAGAATATCATGCCATTAGCTCACACAATGTGACAAACTGAACCATGGAAATTATCATTTCCAGGGAATGCTTATTTTTGCATTCTTTTTTGAATTCTCGATTCCACTTCTACACTACAACCAGAATCCTTTTTTGGTGGTCTCTTTTGTCCTAAATGAACACCATTATGTTTGGACTCCCAGGGGAGTTAAAATATTATAAAAAAATAATTTGAAGATGATTCTGGTAGAAGTGGTATAAAGATGTAATAAGGGGAATGGTGAAGTCAAATGGAAACCCTGCATTACTGTGTTTACCACTGCATCAGTTGAAGACATTTGCAGTCTTTGTTTGCACGCATGCTTTCTATGCAGGAAATTGGTGTGCGCGCTCATCTCCATGATGTCATCCAAATGTTTAAGAAAGGACAATTTTCACTTCTTCAAACATCCACATGTCTGAAATGAGAAGGGTGACCAACTTTTTTCTTCTTAAATTCAAGCTACAGTACTTTGAAGATTTACAATATATGACAAAATGAAAAAAAATGACATCACAGGGTAAAAAGTGATAGCTATCTCTTCACAAAAATTACAACCATTCCAAGATCGAAACTCACACAAGTTGATGGTGACGCACAACTTTGAATTATAAGTTTTTTAGTTTATAAATATAATATATATGTGTATGTGTGTTTTTCCTCCACAGGGTTGAATCTTCATCCTAAACAAGGATATGGTTTTTTAAACCTCTGTTATGCTGATAATGCTAATTACATCTTAAGCTGTCTGCTGCACATATTGTCCACCATTAAAGGTCCTTTTCCAAGAAACATCAGTACTCAATTTGATAATGCAAGCAACAACAAGTGTAACGATTCAATTGGTCTCTTTGCTTACCTGATATCAGAGGAGATATTTTACAATGTATGTTTTGATTATGGGCTACTTACTTTAAAGTCCCAGAAAATATTCATTTTCATATTTCTTAACATCTATTAAGTGTCCCACCTCTATTAGGTAGCCACATTTGGATGGAAGGAAGAATGGAATATTTTATTTCAAGTTCAAACACTCGTTAATAATTCATAAGCCTTTTGGATCTTTAAACCTGGTAAAACAGTCCTCATTTATATATTAATATTCTTTTTCAAGTTTAGATGAAGACTTAGAGTCTAGGCATAGCATCAGTAGGATTATCAAACTAAATATGGATAATTATTACTGTGAAGATCGTCTATATATTATTGGATATAGAATTCTGCTTGTTTGCATAAACACAACTGTGAATTTTCTGAGTAAAACATTCGCCAATCTTTAAAACTCTAATGCCAGATGAAAAACTTGCACCTAATTAGATATTAAGTGTTTTATAAAAATTGAGTCCCTGTTTTATTGAGTAGATCTACTAGACACTTGCTCATGGCTAGAAACTACAGTACAAGCATATCCTCGGATATACATAACACACGAACACATTTTTCACAAGTACTACATAGAGAATTAATTTTGTTTTTTAGTTTGTTTTCACAGTGTGACACGTAATATTATGTGGATTAAATGCATACTCCATTTTTATTTTTATTTTAATTTCTTTCACATGTAGGTTTATGGAAACACATTGATAGTAAACCATACCCATGAAGATGTTGATAGGTAAGGCAGAGATATTTGAATTTAACAAAAACAAATCTTTGTATAAAGTGTCCTGCTTTATTTTCCTACAGGTCTAGATACCACTTTTATCCACAGTTCAAATTATTTAGCAGCCACATAAATTTGTAAAGATTGAAATTACAGAACAAATATATTTTAAGTTAAATTAAATTATGGGAAATTACAAATATAAGGGGCATTGGGAACTCAGAGGAACTAAAGTGTTATCAATTTCCTATCAATAAATACTGGTATTTAACTATGGCGAGAGGAGAAAAACAACCAGAATAAACCTAACAATGTATAAGCAGAAAAGAGTAGTTAATGATGACAATAGTTATTAATCCAACATTTGTGTAATAAACTGATTTAAAAATAAATGTGGGAAACAGAAACATTATTTAGGAAGCATTCATTTTTTAGAAGGGAGTGGGGCAGAGGTATTATCAACAGCATGTGGGGAAAACAATTTTAGCCTTCCCCCCCTTTGTATTCATTAAAAATGTGACCCAGCTCTCCTATTTCCTTTATCTCAATGACCCTCTAATAATGAAGATAAACTATGAAGCCACCCCCTTTTCACAGTGTAAATCTTCTTGACATCCTCCCCACATTTCCTCTGACCCCACTTCTAATAAATGAATACTCCCTAATAGGAATCCAAGCAAATTTTCCTCAATTTTTTTTTATAAAACTAGAACTATTCATTGATTTGGTACAATAACTAATTTGATGCCCATTTTTTGTACCTATAAATCTTAAAGCAAACTTTCTGTAATTTATTCTGTAAAATGGAATATTATAATTTTCTAGACAAAGTAGTAGGTGAAATGATGAATTTCATCTGAATGTTTGAAATAGTTTTGACTGTAAACACAAATGTATAAATACAGATGCAAATAGACCTTTCCCAAATTTGCTTGGGTGATCATGAAACATTGGTTTAAAGTTGAGGTGGGTCTTGATTAGATTTTGTTTATCAAGGTCAGCTTTGATTTCATACTATTGTTTCATGATCCCAAGCGAATACGGGAAAGGTCTATTGGCTTATTGCTTTCCACTTTGATATGTGTAATTCACAGGATGTTTGAAAATGCAAATGAAAAATTTAAGAAAGCTGACATGGTTACTCCAAGTGGTGTGTATATTTTCAAGCAATATGCAGCCTTTTGTTAATTCTTTTTCAATCACTAATGCATTTGTAATATCCTTTTATACAATTTACTAGAATTGTCAGCTCTTATGAAAGAGGTCCCATATGTGGTTGACACCAAAGAAGTACCTTGTGTGTGGGATGTCAATAGATTTTTATGCCCGTTTTTGAGAACAGTTCACGACTTTGGAAATGTCCATCACTTCTGGCTTCATAAAAATTCTGAAGGTAAATTATTAGTATATCATAAAGTGAGGTTAGTATTCATAAAATCTTAAGAGTCACATACAAGTTTCAAGTACAATATGTAGATTGTGATGATTCTATTGTTCAAATCCTTGAGTGATTGAATAATTTGTGGAAAATTTGTGCTTGGTTGGAGAAGTCACACTGTATCAGATTTACAACCACGAGCCAAAGGAGATGTGAATGCTGTAAACTACTTATAAAACACATAGATAAATAATTTTATTTGGAACTACGAATTTAAAGATCAAGCCATTCTTTGCCAAGAAAATTCAAGTTGAAGTTTATGCAAATGAACAGAGTTACAACACTCTTATGATTTTCTATTGTCTTTAGCCTAATGATTATTAATGAGTTTGATAAATGGATTTTTAAAATTTCTGAGATACTGTGTGCACCCTGATTGGCTGGCTACCATATTTATTTTGGAGGAATGGGATATGCACTGAATTGAAATATGCCATCCAACTTGAATACTAGAGCCATTGTTCAGAACTGACTTCACATGGAAACACACAAGGATTAATTATGGAGAGGCTAGTCAGTTCTGAACAATGCCATTTCAACTTGGATGCAATATTTCAGTTTGGTGTATGCTCAACATAAAAAATCAAGATTATTATTAAAATTTACTTCTCTTGCTCTACGACTTCTCTCTTGCTCTCCAGTTCCAAATGTTCCTATATTATAATATATGGTCATGTATACTGGTTTATTTTCCTTATGTCATATTATTTTGACAGGCAATGTGTGTCTTCATTACAAACGATATGCCAAAGATAAATGGTTACCAGACTGTGATGATCCTACCACCTATATTAAAGATGATGACAAACATGGTGTTCTGATTTTCAAGGTAAACTCATATGTTATCAACTGTCTACTGTGTATCCTTTATATAACAATCCTTCAATACCCTCCTTACATTCCATTGTCAGGTTTGGTTAATCTCTTCTTAGGAATTGCCTTTCATATGATGCATTATCTATCTATGTTATTATTGTAATGAAATGAAATAAAAGGGAAACAGTTTATACGATAATCTTCATGCAAAGTGCAATTATTGTTTCTTTGTATTGGCTGATAGTTACTATCACATTTGCAATTTCCAAAACAAAGGTTTAACACAAATCTCGAGCATAAGAGGAAATTTTGATATACATTTTACAGCTTCTCAGATTGCAAAAGGCAGACGAAACGTATCAAGATACATTGGAATATAAAACTAAAATCAATTTTTTGAGAAAATTGTTTTGATGACATTTAATACAGTAAGTGGAGGGAGACTGTTATTTATCAAGCAGCTCTTTTTTTCAAACATTGATGGGAAATGATAATGACATCATATGCGAGTAAAGTAAACACATTGTTTAAATTTAGTGAAACTAATATTTACCAAGACCCTTGTGAATTATACAACATTTTCATATATATTATGTTCTTGCAGGAAAAACCACATGGACAGCCTTCACTGGTAGAACCAAATTTTCCATTTTCCCAAACAGAAAAGGAAAAACTGAAATTGAGTACTTCAAGGTACTGTGTGTGAGTAATTAATAAATAGACCGCTTTCCAAAATATCGCAGACATGCATGCCTCAAAATGAGGGATTTTCTATCTGGCAACTTTCAATAGAGACCTTCAGTAAATTTATATTTAAATTTTCGAGCCTCCATTTTGGAAAAAGGTCTGTTTACTACTCATGAAAACTGCTCTAGTTATGTATTGACACACTTATTCCCAAGTTGATAAATCCCAGCCTCTCGTGCTGTACTGTATACTGACAAGAACAAATTATTTCCCTCCGTTTGTTGTGCCCATTTCAGACCATGTGATGTCACTCTTGGGAGTTGATTCTTTCATGTGTAAATATTTGAACAAAAGAACATTTCTCACATGTGGTCTGAACGTGACAATTTGCATACGAAGGTAAAAAGGTCCATTCCAAAATAGCCCTTTTCTGAGATAGTGAACAAAGTGCATTGTGGTCTAGCTTCAGTACACAAATCTTATGTCATCATGCCTTATATGGCGTTGTTTGTACCGAAACTAGACCAGCATGCACCTTGGTTATGGGATTTTAGAAAAAGCCTATGGTTGTGGGTTTCAAAACTGGCTATAACTTTGCACAAATTTGAATGGGCGGTCTTGATTTCCTGATGCATTCTTTCCTAATTTATCAGCAAAACAGACTTTCAATATGGTGTTTTGTGTGATACACGTTTTTCAGACTACTTCAGCATCCTTTGATTCAGGATTCAAGACTTGAAGATAGGAGACTCTGGTGGAAGAATTATTTGACAGGTAGCATATGTCATACATATCTGCTATCCACTTTTCCGTACTTTCCCATAATCCCTTATGATTCAGAGCATGTGGTCAAGGTCATAATGGATTATGGGAAATTACTGAAAGGTGGATGCTTTTTAAACAATCCCTTGCAAAATTTTGTGTGAAGATTTGCTGCTTTTTGTCATCAGTCAGAAAACATACACATAGAGTTGACATCCTTTTTTTATTTTATTGTAAAACGCAGCTCGTTTCCTTGTGTCTGTATACTATGATATAATCACTATGATCTACGACTTCTGATGCTCGCCATTTTGCATTTCCTTAAATAAGATGACTGCGTACTTTAGAACATTCGATTTGAGCCCACAACGAGCGCGCACACAGAAACCGCTGAATGAAACAGGACATTTTATTGAGAAGCCATACATGTTTTGAACTTCAAAGGTGCAAAACCCTCGAATTTTTCACGGGACTGGACAGTGTCTTTTTTTCTGATCAATAGACCATTTCCGGGATGCGCGATCCATTTTCAAAGTATGGTAGCCTGCGTAGCCGGCCCTCTTTGGGGCCTGTGGAGAGAAAAGACTAAAAGTATGGAAGGTGCTCGCATTGAAGCGAAGCATTTTCATTCACCTGAACCGAAAGAAATTTCAAAGTATCGTAGGATTTCGCGCCATTTAACTTTGTCTTTCATGCGGATCAGTTGACTTTATTAACAACGTTTGGAATGAAATGTCTAATAATCAGAACCGCAAAGTGAAGATATTTACACTTCCGGTTGACGTCGGCGTCGTAGATTTTGCCAAGCTTATGTCCCTAATGCCTCGCTACGACGCGCACATCTGCGATACTTTTCAAATCGTTCGCTCGTCTCAAATATAGTGCATTTCATCTCTTGTCCGCAGGAACTCAAACATGTTTCTGAACTCTCTGTCCTCCTCTGTAAACATACTATGACGTCGTAGTGTTATAGGACAATTGCAGTCACCTTTTTCTAGATTTTGCTATAAAAGTGCCTAATCGATTGTTGAAATACCATTTTTATAAAGGGGAATCTCTTCGGCCCAACAACATGCAGTGGCCTGTCGACGTATTGCGCGAGAGAAGGCAATTACAGAACCAGATGGATTGTACATCTGCGAGAGACGCAATCAAAGATCTACAGCACGAGGAGGATACAATGCCAGTTGTACGTATCAATAACTGAATACTTTTT
>JAABNW020153991.1:0-10094 GCA_015164035.2 Radianthus crispa | reverse complement strand
ACTCCCCCAACACTATTTCTAGAAATATAAAAAAGTCCATTCCACATAGAAATGAAAAATTAAAATGGAAGGCTTAACTAAGCCTAGGGGCACATTTTTGCGATCAAATCTCCACATTTTCTCCGCGCGTTTTACTTGGATGTACGCTGAGAGCAGCATAGCCTCCTTCCTGCGAGGCTCTGCTAGCACAGGGTAACTTTGATGTCCATAGTCACCTAGACTCAGAGTTCCATCCCTCAATATGCTATAGATACCCCTCTTACTCCGACGAAGGACTAACGTCCGAAACGTCAGTATAGTATTCTCTCTTTTCACGGTGTATAATTTACATATTATATATATTATTGTTTCCAGAAACACCGACGCAGCTCACACTAGGGCTTGGGCTTCCTGTGTGAGACATCGTAACGAGGCTCCATACCTCGCGGCCTCTGACCATCTGCTTGGTGAGCAACGAGGAAGGTTCCGCCATTTTGTACCAGAAAAAAGACAAAATCAGCCTTGTGTAACTTGTAACTTGTGGAATAGTGACCATAGTACAGTAGAACAACAATGACTGATCAAGGCTGTAAGTATATACGCTGGACTTTAATGTTTCTTCGTGAAATCGAATTCATAAAAGATTGCTAACAAACGCTAGCGTCTTTTACTAAGGGACGCCATGTTCTTCGGTCTTTATTCTTCATTTAGTTAAAAAATCTTTACTATATTACATTGTCTACCTCTTTTGATAAATTTCACGATTAAAATACCTAGTTTTTAAATGCTTAATCTACGTAAAGATAGAAAATGAAAATTTGCTTAAAGTCACAGTAAGATTGTTTTAACATCATAGAGTGCTTGATTGATTCTGGTGGTGGCATTTGAAAGAAATCACTTCTACAATCCAAAGGCTTTAAAGAAGAGATATTTGAATTTTTTGCCTATTATTAGTATGGTTATTTCGAGGTCTTTATCATGTTTTTCGAGTTTGTAAGGACAGGAGAAAATGAATGACGTGAACGTTTTGACGACCTCGTGTGTTGTCATTGTCAACAGTTTAATGAGTTTTGTATTTTAGACAAGGCTGCGTATGTAATTCAGAAGAAAAATCTTTTCCCTACTTTATGTTCATCCTGAATTGCTTACTTGCAGCATTTCTAAAGTTTAGTTCAACAAGCAACACCATCAAATGTAGTTGCCACCCCTTGGCAACAACTGACATCTCACTTGCAAACATGCAAAATTGAAATGTCAAATGGCTATTCATAATATCTGTTGTTTTACAATCAACCAGAATCAGCTGTAGCAAAATCTCAGGCTTGATGTTTTGTGTTGTTTTACACTGTAGATTCCTCAGGGTATAGCCAGAGAGGCAGTGGTGGTGGTAGTTATGGTGGTTCTGCTTCAACAGGAGGGTAAGTTTTAAGAGGTGATTTGGAAATCCATAATATAAGGTCTTGAAAGTGTCTCTAAACAGTTCTGTATTTTAATTCACATTTCCAACAGATACTCCTCTCAGAGTTATGGCCAAGGCTATCAACAAAACACACAGGGTTACCAGTCATCTGGCTATGGAGCACAACAAGGCTCTGGCTACCAATCGTCACAGAATACATATTCCCAGGGTGGTACGTCAGATACATCATATAGCAGTTACCAAGGAAATCAAGGTGGGGCCAGTAGTTATCAGTCTGGTGGGTATTCATCTGCTGGTCCATCTGCGTCATCTGGAGGTGGAGGATACCAACAGCAATCCCAGTCAAGTTACTACCAAACTCCCTCCTCAGGTTACCAACAGTCTTCAGGGAATAGCTATGGATATTCAGGAAGTGGTGGAGGAGGTGGAGGAGGTTATCAGGGTGGTGGTGGCAGCAGTGGTGGATATGGTTCCGAGTCTAGATACTCTGGTGGTGGTGGTGGCTATGGTGGAGGTGGCAGTGGTGGATACAGAGGAGGGTATGTATTAAGCTTCTTATTTATTGAGTTTATGATATTAGGGGCCTTTATTTGATGCATCAAACTTATCAGGGTTCAATTCTTAAAATAAACAATAAATTTATAAAAAGATATGGTGCAAAGATATGAAGGTCAAAGCAATGGTTAAAATACAAAGATGCACATCTTCAAGGTTTCCTGCAACGTTATTACACTGTAAAGCTGTAGTATTGGGAAATAAGGGTGTCTTAGTGAGTGAAAAGTGGATACCTCCACATACACATGCCACATTAGCATTCACAAGACAGGTAAATAGAGAGTATTTGCCTGAGTTTTGTCTCTAAAGGTTCATGAGTGATTGCCTAAGCATTGACCTTTTGAAAGGCACTTGCTTAAAATATTGGTCATTGAAATAGATTGTTGCTTTTAACAGTTAGAAAAAAATTCTCAATCTCCATCAAAGTAATAACTTAAACTATACATTAGCTATTCTGTGATGTGAAAATCTAGGTGGGTTTGTCATTATGGTGCATTTTTGGACTGTAAGGGGTAAAATAGACATGTTCTTTGGCAAGTATTCCTTAAATATTGTTCCCAGCAAATTTTGCCAGCTGTCACATTCAAAATTATTCATGAAATATTTAAAAGTTACCTTTCAAAATTGCTGGTTACATTTCAATTTGTGCAACCTAATTGAAATACTCCATGTCATAATTCCCTGGGTGCAGTACTCTGCCAATGCAATCCAGTTTTCTTCAATCTTCAAATTGCTAATTTCATTCTGTTTCTTTGGTTGGAAGGTGGTAGTTTTTAGAGGATAATTATTAATGAAACATTCATATAAATATTGTGTTCACGTCTCGCTAAAGGTGATTTGATTTTAAATTATTTTCACCATTCTCTTCCAAATATTCATGGTATATACCCAGAACCCAGTTATAACATATCACTGCTTGCATTATCATATTGCTTGCTAGACGCAAGTTCATTTGCAAGCATACTATATTGTGTTCCTAAATGAGATATTGGTCAACAGTGGCCGTGGTGGTGGCAGACAAGATCGGGGCGGTGGATACTCAAATGGTTCAGGTTATGGTAAGTCTGGTTTATCAAGGGTGGTATCAATGAGTATTCACAGGCTCTGGTCATCTTTCAAGCTGGGGTCATCATTGGTTTTTGTTTATATTGGTTATTCTGGTTCGGCAAGTGAAAACATTCCAATGCTTCAAATCAATGGTTATATTCCTTCAGACTTGAAATGAAAAAAAAAACACTCTTTATGGGGAACTTTCTAGAGAATATAGTTAGAACAAAAAGAAAAGGTTTATCATATCTACTTGGTACAGAAAGTGGTTATTTCATTTATAAAAATGATGAAAAAGAAACAAAGTATAAAAGGTTAATTCATCTCTTGTCACTGTTAACATGAAGAAAAGGTGTACATTTGGTTTCATGAATGGTAAAGGTTTAATACCATGGATAAACAGAACAGTTTCAATGGTTTGCCGTGATACTGACAGTCTTGAGGGAACTGACCTGGAGTTTTATGTATACACTGCTCTCATTTATATTGTTGTTTGTATGTCAATACTTCTTGGGAAGAAAGGGATTGGTTTATCACTTCAGCTTTGAATCATCTATTGCTCAGTATTGCCTTAATAGTATATGATGGTTATCATTATTTCCCACAAGATTTGCTCTTAATTGTATTTCTGTACACTTTAGACAAATCTATAAACTGATTTGAAAAAGTGGCCAACGAGCCTCACTACAGAGATTTCCTGGGCACCAATTTGTCTGAAAACAGAGCTAGTCAGTAGTGTTTGCAAAGGTTTTGCCTTGAAGTAGTCAAGTTTATGATTATAATGGAGTCTGAAATTGCACTAAATAAAAAAAGACATTCCTAGTGCTTCTTTTAGTAAATGAATCCCAGCCAATCTTAGAATCTCGATACTTACTACTTCATTTTCAAACAAAGTGATGTCCAGGAAATCTTGGTCTGGTTTTTGAAACAGTGTATTGGGCTAACTCTTAGCAGTAAGTGGCCCTTATGGAATGTTTTCTATTGTGGCATGGTAAGACTTCACAATAGACCCTGTATTCAAATAAGTTAATATTCAATTGAGAGTAAAACCAATAAAAGAGCACCTTCACTTAAGTAAATCTACAAACATTCATGATTTTAGGGTTAAATTGGGTAAGAAACCTTTTCCTGAAAATTGACAAATTTACAGACATTTGTATGGAACATCTTGCCATACAAACATCTGTATCTTTTTATTTTCAAAAAGAGTTTTCTTGGTTGACATCACACCTAAGAATCACAAAACATTGTAAATGTACTAAAGTATAGGAGGTTTCTCCAGTGATGGTATTAGCAAATTTAAAATTTTGGGTCTATAACTAGTTAAAGACTTGAAAAATGGCAAAGTCGTATTTAGACCATTATGGATCTAATGGATGAGAAAAGATAGAGAGATGCATGTTTTGATGTATGACATGGTAAAACATCATGCTGATTTAGGATGAACCACAAAAGGTTGTTACTGTACTCTCAATATTTGAACATCTTATTGTAAAATTGGTTTTCCACTGCTATCAGTCAGTACCTTGAATATTTTGACTGGTGGTAGTAAAAAAAAGCATTCCAACTGGAACCTAAAAGCTATCAAGTTCACAGAGAATGGGAGTAAGGTTGAGTTGTTGCTGGTAACAACTTTGTTCTATTAGCTGCTTTGTTGTCAAAATCACTTGGGGAAAAAGGGAGACCTAGGATGAATCCCCTTGTAAGAGAGACTTAAAAATGTTCTGAAGCAGCCAGTAAGTGTTGGTTTTGGTGTTTCCTGGCTGTAGAGAAAGCAAGAATGAATTAAAAATTTTATGGTAGCACTTGTCTCACTATGTATGAAAAACAAAAAAAAAAAGCATGAATGGTTTATGGTTTACATTGAGTCCTTAAATTGTGCAGGTTTTAAATGGTCTTTAATTGCAGTCCTGATATTTTGACTTGTTACAAGGTTTATTTCATTGTTTTCGAGACTTCCATGTGGTGAACATTAAAAGTTTTGAAGGGTTTACAGTTCCCAGCAGTCTTCATATCTTTGAAACAGTGTCCTTGACATTCATGGCCTCCATCTGTCAAAACCAGTGGGACTAAACATGTTCCTTGAACTCCATAAGAAATTAGGGTGGTAAATTCACTGATATTTCAGTTCAAAGGAAGAATCAAACCATTAAAAAATTACAAATCATAGCAATGGTGGGTCCAGGGAGGGGTCAAGTGGGCCTGTAGCCCCCTTCTCCAGCCTTGTTTAACCCCTTTGTACCCACATTTTCCATCTAATTTTTCATAATTTAAAATTCTCCCCTACCCCCACCAATGTCTTGCAAAATCTGCTCAAGCCTCCCTCCATATTTTTCGGCTGGATACTCCATTGCCTAAGGTGTGATAAATATTGTGACCAGAAACCTTGAGAATCCAAGTTTGATGTTTGTTACAGACCCTACCCTCACCCATGCAGTGCTTCCCTTTAGACTGTAGTGAACATACATACATACATACATACTTTAATATCTTTCCCCATAAGGGCTTTTCAAAGAGGATACATTAATCTAATACATCCAATTTTAATGCTATTTATAATAATTATTTAAAAAGTTTATAGTTAACATACACCAAACAAGTATATTATCATAGTTTTGGACAGGATTCCAAAATAATTCAGGATAACAAAACATTCCTAGATGTTTTTTTGTTTGTATGTGTTTGTATGTGACTGGTGAATGAATGCCATAGTGCTTCTTACCAGTACCGGTAATGGGTTTTATTAAGTAACAGGTATACAGTGTGTCTCTAGATTCAATTGTAATTGACATTCAAAGAGTCTATCTGTAAGTTGTGTAATATTTTACAGATTGCCTACTTCAACCAAGGTCACCCAAACAAATTCCTTCCAATTTTTTTTAAATTTGTTGGTGACTATTACCTACAATAAAATCATTGTAAATTATCACAAACCTTTTTCAAATCTTATTTCATCACAAACAAGTTTCAAGCACAATATATGTAGATAAAGCAAAAAATATTAACATTTAATGTGATGATTCTATTGTTCAAATCCTTGAACTTGATTGGATAATTTGTGGAAAACTTGTTTGGATGACCTTTGTTGGAGAAGTCACATTGTAAGAATTTATTGGTATTAAGAATATACAACCTTGTGCTTGTTGACAGCACAGTTAGCCATCAATAGTACTTTTTCTCATAATATAATACTGCTGCTTTTTGATGACCACAAACTTGTTTATTTACAAATTATATATCATTTAGTAAATGATGAACTCCAAGTAACTTGTAGTTTGTTTGAGTTGCTTCTTGCTAAACCACAAATGAACCTGTATTGGGTGTTGCAGTTATATTAGTTCAATGAGAAAAGGGCTATTGTTTTTTTCTGTGTATCAAAAATTAAATTATATTTTTTTTGTCTGTTTAGGTGGCTCAGACGCATCTCAAGGTAAGATAAATACCCTTAACTACATGATCTGGGCAAAATTGACTAGCCAATCAGATTGCAAATATCTTTTCTGGGAGGATGATGAAATTGATTCTTTTTTTTGAAACAGAAATGATGCTTTGTGCCCCTAGTCAGATGGGTTATGTAGGTTTCACAATCTTGCAAGAGCTTGTGTTATTGGTTAAACCAAACAATAGATTTCATTGTTATCTTTTGAATCCTTTGTCTTTTGAATCGGCCTCATTTCATCAAATCACATTGCATGACCCAGTCAGATCACTTGGTATATTTCCGGTTGTATTTCCATCTCAGGTTATTGTCAGGAGCCACAGGAAGGAACTAGGTGCTATTGATGGTTTTCAACCCATTCCCAGGAGAGACGTTCGTCAAAGGTCCACCAGTTGTCACGGTGGTATTTTTCTTGTTTTCTTTTGTCAAGTCCACCAGCAATGGCTGCCGTGTCTTTTGTTGAACATCTCTCCTGGGAATGGTTGAAAACCAAGAATAGCCTTGTACGTCTTGTTCAATCTCGTCCTCGGAGTCCATTTTTGAGTAAAATAGCAGACCTGGACCAGAAGATAATACTGCACATGCTTAAAAGCAATCTTTTTATCATGGATTTTGTATTATCTAATTCAACCAATCATCAAACACACACAAAAAAAGATGGCTGCAACCAGAGCCTCTCATTTTGCATTGCCAACCAAGAGGAACATGGGTTCTGGGAGCAAGATTGCTTCTTGTGCTCAATAACAGTGAGAGCCTGGGATATGGCTGCACAATGATGACCAATTTTTTTATGATGGAGTCTTAGGCCTACAGTAGTGCAAACGTTGAACTAACCATGCATTTAAAGTGCCTATAACCCTTAATGCGATACTTTCAGATTTGGATGTATATGGAGTGAATAGTTGAATGGTTAAAAATTTTTATATGATTCGAGTGGCTCATCTTGGAGATATTAAGGGTTTTTCTTCCAATAAGCTAATGAGTGTGATGTGATAGGAGGCATGATTAAATATACAAGAACATTCAGGAGCAGTAAACTATATAAATTATCATTGTCTTGAAAATTGTTTTTCCAAGTATTGAGTGTTTTGATTTACAAGCGACGTAAAAAACATCTAATGCCTCCCATGACATCACACTCATTAGCATATCGGAAGAAAAACCCTTAATATCTCCAAGATAAGCCACTCAAATCATATAAAAAATTTTAACCATATATCTATTCACTCCATATACATCCAATTCTGAAAGTATCGCATTAAGGGATATAGGCACTTTAACTCACTAAATGTGAATGGATAATGGGGTGACATTCTCAATGTAATTGAGTTTGGTGCATGGAAAGTTTGATGTTTCCCCAAGGCCTAAGAGACATCCTCAATGTGAAGGATGCTGTTACTCATGGAAAACCATTTTGAAAATGTATTCCTGTCATTACTCCCCTTTGTCCTGTCATGATTTCAAGTTTTTCTGGTCCAATCTTTTTTCTGGTCACTTTATTTCATTGTTTTGTTTATGGTTTTTTTTCAGAGAAACAGTATTCCCAGGATACAATCTTTGTGTCTAATGTGAACAAGGATGCCAATGAAGAAGATCTCAAGAATTTGTTTGGATCTATTGGAATCATTAAGGTATCTATGTTTGAAAGGGGAGCAGGGGGGAGTGTTTTTTGAAATCCCCATAAGAAATTTCATTATGAAATAGTTGGGATAGTACGTGCGCTACGATTGGTCGAAAACTATGTTTGATAAGTTATCAAAACATGCTCGCGTCATCCTAGTGCGTGCTACACAATTTCTCTTTGATTTCTGTCTCGTTGTGGTATTTTTCGTTCATTTATTATTTTATAAAACAGTTCAAAAACAGTTTTCCGTGTTTGATACTCTGATCAAAACACTTGGGATATTGAGAGAACACTCGAGAAGCTGGAAAGCACTCCGCTATGTGTCGTCGTTTCCTACACTCCTTCCGTGTTCTCTCAACATCCCACATGTTTTGATCAGAGTATCAAACACGGAAAACTGTTTTTGAACTGTTATTATAGACCTACTGTAGAATCACAGTTATAAGCAAGCGAGTAGGGGGTAGCAAATTTCCAGATTGAGCATATTTTTCTTTGTATCTCATCCCCTCTTTGAATGACATCTTGCTACACCACTGGTTTTAAGTCTACCCAATCAAATGCCCAGTTATAAGCCCAACCAACAATGAGACAACTGGGTTATAAGTCCACCACTTTATATTTTTCCTAGTTTGACAAGAAAAATAACAGACCAAAGATATGGATTTACAAGCATCCAGATGGAGTTTCTAAGGTAAACAAAAAACTTTATGTTCATTACTGCAATTTTCATTGATATGTGGAGTCACCAAAGTTACGAGTTTCCCATTTAAATTTGCTTTTTTGCTGTCACCAGTCAAAAATATAAAGGTACCGACTGATTATCACTGATTGACAGCAGCGAAAACTCTGTCTCATACGTTGACATTCAAACTTTGCTGCCTTTGTAATTATGAAAATTGGGGTAAAGTTAATTCATATGAGAAATGTAACAGGTGAGGAGAAGTTCCAAACTCGTGTAACAATTCTACAATTTTGCTTGTATTTTATGGCCATCTGTTTTGGGAGGATTGCTTGCACATATCACATCAAGCCTGCATTTTCACGCATAAGCTGCAAAGGAGAGAGAGAACAGGCACTGTAGCAGCACCTGTCACCATTACCACCTTGGAACATATTAGTCTTGCTAATACCTGTAACTAAAGGTTTGTTATGTGATCAATAGGGAGAGTGCACCATTACATATGATGATCCACCAACTGCTACAGCAGCTATTGAGTGGTTTAATGGTAAGTACCAATGTTCTTTCCGCTTAAAATGTAAAAAGTATATCTAGGCTAAAAGTATCGATTTTGCTTCCCAGAATTTCTTCGCTTTCCTTAAAGTCTTCTCTTTTTTGCATGGTTACACAGTTCTTTATATTTTGGAATTGCATTTTGTCATTTTTTAGGCAAAGATTTCATGGGACAAAACATCAAAGTTGAATTAGCAGAAGCCAGAGTTCCCAAATTCTTTCAAAGAGGAGGTAGAGGAGGAGGAGGTAAGAAAAAAACATTTTTTGTCAAAGTATTGAAATACTCCTGAAAATCCATCTGATCTGAATCGCTTTTTGTGAAGTGCACACTGACACCTTTGACCACTATCTGTGATGACACCTTCCGTCTTGAAAAGTGTTGTAGTTTATTGAATCTTAAGTAATATTTACAACATGAGCGGCCGTGTTGTATCAGATTAACAACCACGAGCCGAAGGCGAGTGATTGTAGATCTGATACAACACAGCCACTCATGTTGTAAACTACTTATAAAATGCAAAGGTAAATAGTTTTATTTGGAACTAAAAAATTTAATGATTGAGCCATTCTTTGCCGAGAAAATTCAAGTTGAAGTTTGTGCAAATGAACAGAATTTTGTATCAGAAGTTACAACACTCTTCACGGCCATGATTTTCTATTGTCTTTGGCCTAGTGAATATTAATGAGTTTTATAAAACAATTTCTGTGCTGTTGTCAGTCACAACATGCCTGACTTACAGTTCCAACCCCGGAATGAACTCTGGGCTGATCTAAGTCAGGGCATGACTAACTCACAGAT
>JAABNW020153990.1:0-23431 GCA_015164035.2 Radianthus crispa | reverse complement strand
TGTTTATATGGAAAAAAGCTGTCCCTTGAATCTGGGTCAACCACAGAGTTTGGGAACGATCGAATACACTGCGCATGCTCAAGAGATGTAGTTGGCTCGTGTTTTGTCTTTGTATTTTATTCAGCGGTTTCTGTGCACGCGCTCATCTCATCGTGGGGGCAGGTCTAAAATGCACACTGATAAAATGCAGACTAGCCTAATTTTTTTTTGAAATCAAATATACAAGGCGATTTAGGGACCGTTCATTTTTGTCGGTAGCGTCACTTAACGTGATTCTTCGAACAGCTAGATAACTTTATCGGTCTAACAACTAAATGATGATAACTTTATTTTGCATTCTAATCAGTTAAGTTGTGCTGTCAACTGAAATTATGCTCTAAAAATTTCAAAGTCGGCGTAATGACAAGACCAGCAGCTGAAGTCGGCGTAATGACAAGACCAGCAGCTGAAGTCGGCGTAATGACAAGACCAGCAGCTGAAGTCGGCGTAATGACAAGACTAGCAGCTGAAGTATACCTGAATGCAAATCAGCAGTGTTCATGTCTAATATATCATAGAATATATTAGAATAGGATAAATTTTTCCCAGTCTGCATTTTATCGGTCTGCATTTTAGACCTGCCGCTCATCGTGGGCTCAAATCGAACGTCCAAAAGTAGGCAGTACCTTAATTTCTTCACTTCCTGCAAACACAGCTCTCCAAATGACTAGCATACCACTACCAGAACACGCTTCAGTCTCAGTTTCAATGATGTTCAACTTTTTCAACCCGACAACGATTTTTCAATCAGGTGTGTAATAGTTAATATAACTTACATACATGAATAACATAAAACCGACATATCCGACTTTAGTCCTTATTTTACTCCAACTTCAAAAATGTCCACAATCACATACCATTTAGTAATGGTGTATCAAATAAGTTTTCATCTCCGAAATGTTTCACACAGTCAATACTAGCTAGCTTCCACTAGTTTGTACCATTCATATTATATATAATACACGTAGATACATTTTGATATCAAATAGTTTCTTTATAAATAAAATGATCTATTCCAAATATAAATTCATTATTAAATCATATTGCAATAGTTCAACCAGCCAATCAGAGTAAGAGAATATGATCATCTGATTGGCCAATTTGCCATTTTCACATCCCTACAATACATTGCGGTTTTTGAGGGATCACCAGAGCTACAACCAAGAATACCTCAACTTGCTAAAGACTGATCAGAAGATGTCGAACATCCTCTTATAATAATCAATGATATATTAAAAACAGCCAGATATAAGGTTAATTTATATACCAAGAAAAAGTTTTGAAGTGCTCCTTCAGTTAATTTATATATAATTCTTCAGAAGCCCATACATTTTCTGTTACACCAAAATTCATGATATCCTGAAAGTGGGAAATTCACTCAGAATCAACTGATAATCGTTGTTTTACAGATAAAAGAGAATATAGTATACATTTCATTGGATAATTCTTATTTTCATAATAGTTTTTAATGTGATTGCTCCCAAGACCGCAATGTATTATGGGAATGGGAAAATTGCAAATGATGTTCCTATTTCTGTCTGTCACCTGATTGGTTAGATTTATCACAGTTGCACCAGCTGCACTAACTGTAAAAAGCAAATTGTCAGGGCTTTAAAAATAACCACAACATTCAAGAATTTTCGAAATTCATTGTAGAGGGTACAGAAAGCATTTACTGGGAGCTGGGATTTGCCTTTCCAAGTCTTGAAATCTTCTTGTTGGTTCTTCTTTGTTTTTACTAGACAAATAAAATATCATATTGATCTTAGTGTGCCATCCTACTCTGACCACAAGAGAACAAAAATCTCCTTAAACAGATTCCTTGTAATAAATAACAATTGTTCTACACTTTGGATATCCAAAAATAAAAAATGCAAAATTGAATTGGGATAAAGAATTTTGCAACCTCATTTGAGACTGGCATTTGTGTAAGTTCTGAACCTTTTAAATAAAAATATATCCTTATAAATTTCCATCTACACTGTAGTTTCAACATCGTGGTCTCTATTTGGTGTCAAAATCCCTGGTCGTAATGCCTGCATTTCAATAAAAACTGGAACCGTATTACTATTTTTCATAACATCATCATATTTAGGCGGAGGTTCTTCAAATTCATCTACTTCATTATACAAAGAATGATAATTCGGTGGCAATTGTGAAGGATTTCTCGTTATGGTATGTGAGCTAGACAATGCTGGCGAACAACCAGGATTCACTGAATCATTCTCCACATGTTGTTGACAAGTTGAGCTCGTCGATGACGTCACTAGTGTCCGTGACCGTGCTATAGTTGTTCTCGTCTCATTATTGTGAGATACAACTTGAATATTTCGCACTGTTGTTGGAGAATTAGAACTTGCTCCAGCAGCTTGTAGATTTGTTTGTTCAGATGATGCGTGGTTTAACATTGCTTCTTCTATTCGACGTGAGTCTACAGTGGATTTATGAGAATCTCCATGTCGACTTCCCCTTTCGCTGTGACATAAGCTTAACTCCCTCTGATCAGCCTCTTGTTCGTCTCGGGCAATCCTTCCATAGCGACCAAAATATCTTTTTAGATATATCAAAATCTCTCTCCAACAACCTTCGGTATAACACAGTACTAAGAGGGCGAATCCAAGTACGGCAATGATTATTATAAACGGTAGTAAAGTAAGACTTTGTTTTGACGGTTTTTCCTTCCCACACATGTGATTTACAGTACTACAACGAAGCGATGGAGGGCAGTCACTGTCGTTAAAACAACTTTTTAACTCACAATTATAACGCTTTGAACATTGTACACACATGTTTTGAGTGCACAGATGGTGTCGGGAGCACTCTTGGTCGTGAAAACAGATATCTTTGCAGTCGATTTTCAAACTCGTGCAGTGGGACTTACAACAATGTCGTGCATCTCCACAGTCAGCGTCTTGTACACAACCGTTTGTACTTGAAAAAAGAACGAGGAACATCATTATCAGGAGAGAACATCGAGGGCAACCAAAACATATCTCATCCATGATGAACTTAGGATATCAAGACAGATTTGAATACGCTAACCAGTTGTAGTAGCTCAAGTTTCTCGAGTACAAATACAGGCAGCACTCTGACAAGATACGTGCATATCATTATTACATTGTTTATGACTTCCTAGAATGACAACCATTGTTATTCAAGCCAATCGAAGAAAGTCATGGAAGTCGAGCATCTCTCATCATCAGGGATGTACAATGGCGATAGGAAAGACTCATGTTTGAACACGCTTCGACGGAAAAACAGATCAAACCACACAAAACTGAGTAAATCTGAGTCCAGTCGTGATGATGGTGATGAGGATGATTGGTTTTCATTCGTATTCCAAAATATTTTTTTTTCAGGTTTCCTTTCTAATTTTTTCCTTTTCCTTTCTTGCCTTTAGTTTGCTTTGCTTTGCTTCCTTTGCCTTTCGTTTTCTTTTATTTGTATTCCTTTCCTATTTCTTCCATTCCCTTCTCTTCCCTTTCTTTTTCTTTTCTTTGTTTCTTATCTATCTCTTTCTCCTATATGTTCATTCTTTCTCTCCCTTTTTCTAATCTTTCTCTTCCCTTCCCTTCCCTGTCTTTTCCTTCTCTTCTCTTCCATTTTCTTCCCTTCTCTTACCTTGCCTTCCTTTCCTTTCCCTTCCCTTATTTCTCTCTTTGTTAGATACCTTTCTTATTCCTCTCTTGGCTTCAAGACAATACCATACAGTCAGAAAATGCTTTCATCACATTGTAAGTGTACGCCACGGGAGTGATTTCCGCGAGGTCGATAGTTGACGCGATTCTTCACGTACTGTAATGAGTGCCATTTGGGATTATCTTACGTAACGTGTTTACACACAGGCAGCCCAAGCAATGCTCTTTTACACACATCTGAAAGTGCACTCGCTCTTGTTACGGCTACCTCGGATTAGGGCTTTATCCCCCCCCCCCCCCCACCCTTCCCCCCAATAATTTTGGCGCCATTTTGATTTTTTCCCATAAAAATGCTAGTCAACGACATTTGAGCTCTATCGGAACTTGATTTACCGACTTTTTAATATTTTGTATTATTATTATTATTATTATTATTATTATTATTATTAATATGACATTTTATTTAGCGTCAATATCCAATCGTTCAACAACGCTTTACAATTTCCATAAAATTGTCCATAACTAGAGAAATGGAATGTTTGCCCATTTCAGACCACGTATAATCTCTTGATAATAAGACTCTTTGTTTTGAACAATTGTTACCGGTAAACAAAGAAATGATTCAAGGGGAATGACACGTGGGGACACATTCCGTGTGAGGTATATGTCAGCAGTATCCTCCTTTACTAGGCATGCGCTTTCCCAGTAACAAACACAAAGCGGTGACGTCATCGTTCACTTTCACTTCCAGAAACTCTGCTCTGGAAAACATTTTTGAAAATCTCTGACAAATAAAGTGGTTCCTCGTTAACAACGGGGTCAAAATTATGCATTTCGTTAAAATAACTCTCATGCGTGCAGACATGGCCTAATAGTAACCAATGACGGTTTTTGTATCTGAATGTATCCATTTTCATGTGTCTTCTCATGCACAACCGTTAAACAAAGAAATGATACTCTAGGGAATGACACGTGGTGTTGAGAATAAGATACAGGAATTTGGGTACAATTTGGATTGTGAGAATGACTTTGGTAATGCTGCAATTTGCTGAGAATTCATGCCGAAGAGTCCTGAAAAGATAGAATGAATGGATGGTTGAATGAGAGCGAGAGAAAAGAGTAAACCAAATCCCATTTCCCAGCCCAAACTATATCCTCTATTATTAGACTACAACACCTAAAGCATGCCACCTTTGCACACTCTTTAGTACTAAATAGTGTTTGTACTCTATTTTGATCATTTCTTGTGCTATAAAACTGATACCATTCTGAAACATCATTTATAAATATTAGTTTAATATCAATGAATTGATTCATCAGCATATTGCAATCAATATTATTTATAACTCCACCATATTGCTACCTAGTCTGTACAAATATTCATACTAATAAGAAATATTTACACTCTCTATGAAAAAAAAATTTCAGCATTCCTTAAATACATCAAACATGTTGCGTCTATGCCAAGCAAACAAGCAAAATACTACATTCAAATAGAGAAGTCTGACGTCTTGCATCTTAACAAATTAGATAATAGTTGTACATTTATACAATTGTGAGGGAAATGAGTTTGGGTTCTTTGGATGGTTTGGACACTAAAGTTAATGCTTCCCTATGGCTTTTCATGAACTGGAATGGAATTTCTATGCATTCAAATGGTTTCCTGTTTTTCCTCTCCAGTGAAATGGTTTTCACCAAATGTAATAGCTGTATTTACATTGAAATGGTTTTCCAAGCATAAGAAAGGTTTTCTATTCATCTAAACAGTGTTCCATGCATTTAAATGGCTTCCTATGCAATGAAATGGTTTTCTATGAACCAACAATCTTTCTAGACATTGAATAGGGTTTTCAGATGTTTTAAAAATTTCATGCATTATTGTTTCTCCAAGCATCATTATTCTTTTCTACGCATCAAAACGATAATGGTATGTACCTCAATGGTTTATCATATATCATAATGGTTTTCCATGCATCATAATAGTTTCCTATGCACTTAAATGGTTTACCATACATCATAATGGTTTTCCATGCATCATAATAGTTTCCTATGCACTTAAATGGTTTATTATACATCATAATGGTTTTCCATGCATCATAATAGTTTCCTATGCACTTAAATGGTTTACCATATATCATAATGGTTTTCCATGCATCATAAAAGTTTCCTATGCATCTCAATGGTTTTCCATCAATGGTTTTCTACTTTTTAAAATTATTTTCTAGGCACAAATTAGCTTTGTAAAGAAATCTATGCTGGGTTGATAAGGAGACTATCACATTCCTGAAGGAATCGATTTAAATAATCGAAGTAGAAGTCATATGTTTTTACATTAATGCTTCATTTTCATTGGCAAAATATCCGGAGTACAGTACTTAGACCACAGTGACCTCCGCCGAACACGTAGTGATAGTATAGTTGTTTACTTCTAATTCCTGACCATCGGACCGTGGCCTTCTAGTTTCTGTAGCTAACCCATTCGAATCCACAATAATACTAGAGTGATTGAAAAGATTTTGACTTGTATTTCGTTCTGTTTCTGAACGATTCAAGTCTTGTTCTCTTGAACTCGATGATTGACGATTTGAAGATGACGACCTTGTGATAGACTCATTAGTATTCATGAATCCATTAAGTAAATTCACTGGACTCGAAAAAGGAACATTTCTCGTTGAATTTTCGCTATTATTTTCATCTGAAGGAGATAAAGAACGTTCACTACCATCACGACTTGTCCTCCATGATAATAAAATTCTCTTGAACGATGGCCACGTCCAGATGGTCTGTCTAGGTTTCTCGTTTAACGAGTTTGACTGGTTGTTGCTGTTAGACCAAGACTCGAATTGAACCTCAACTGCCGGACAAGTCGGATCGTTATGTTGCTGCTGTCGCCTCCACCGCCTCATCCAGTACCAGTAAGTCAAACTACAATTACACGAAACTCTTTCAAGGCGTTCCCTCCACCCTCGACGACCAAACCTTTCGAGGAAATAGTCGTTGTAGCAGACAATCAGCAGCGATACGGAAAGAGCTGTGATGAAGATTAAGAACGGAGCCATCTCTGAAGTTAGATTGCTTTTCTTGTTCACCTCACATAAATCCTTCTCGCATGAATGTCCTCCTGGGCAATGACTGTCGTTTAAACAGCTCTTTCTTGTACAAGAGAAATCTTTGGTACAGTTCACACATATGCCAAGAACGCAACGACTGTGACTACCACACTCATGATCTCGTTGACAAATGTGTTCACATTTTACTCTGTTCCACGTACAGTTTCCTTTACAGCAGTATTCAAAGTGAAGGCAATCGTTATCTGACGAGCAAGCCGAGGCTCGACATGAGAACATCAGACAAGAAGTACCAAACACGAGGATAATGACCAGCCTGTTAGCTTCCATGTTCCATCTAGTATATTATCATAACAACGTATGCGGAGAAGGCATTTGTGACGTCATCATCCTATTATGTTTGTAACATGGCTCAGGACCAAGAACGACACATCTTCACGTATTTACCCTCGAAACCTCACAGACACCGAAACGAAAACACCAAACACAAGAAGCAGCATATATTTCTCCCGTTTTCAACTTTTTTCGTATTTTAACGCTAAAACTCCGTACTAATCGTGATATGGGCTACCTGTGTTCGTGACCCTTGCAGGAATTTCTTGTGTAACTGTAATCCTGCGAGTCAGAAATTCTGGCGAACTCGAACACTTCAACAGTTCGTTGTGAAATAAACCAGTTCGTAGTATATAAAAGTCGTAGTTAAAAACAAAAGAAGTTCAAACTAGGATTCGGGATGAAATCGCATGCGCAGTGAAGACGATATTCCTACTATACGAACTGGCTTATTGGTTTTTCGCTACTGTCAATCAATGATAATCAGTCATTACCTTTTATATTTTTGAAACTAACAAGTTCGCAGAATTTTGACATCCGAAGTAACTCACTTAATTTTTCTTGGAACTCATTTTAATCCAGAATCCAAAGTCAATGACTGATCACGAATGAATATTCAATCCGTTCCCGCCAAAAACATACATGACGTCATCACAGGTATCCCAACCAATTCTAGTTTATTTTTTGGTCTCCCTAGAGTATTATTTCTTTGTTTAACGGTTACACATCATGAATACAACTCAAACAAAGAATCTTATTCTCAACACCATGTGTCATTCCCTAGAGTATTATTTCTTTGTTTAACGGTTGCACATGAGAAGACACATGAATATGGATACAACTGAAACAAAGAATCTTATTCTCAACACAACGTGTCATTCCCTGGAGTATCATTTCTTTGTTTAACGGTTGCACATGAGAAGACACGTGAATATGGGTACAACAAAGAAACTTCCTCAGTCTATGGAAAAAATGTTTCGTGGTTTCAAATGGTAAAAGTTCATCCGCCCGAGCCGAGGTAAATATATGACAATTTAACGTATTTTTGTCTTGTCCTTGTAAAAGAAAGGTATTTTCTGTTATTTTCTTTTGGCTTAAAGCTCTTCAAAATGTTATAAACGTAACCTTTTTTATTCACTTGGAGTGCGACCTAGCCTGCGTAGCGGTCCTGCTACACAGCTAGAAGCGACCCCAATCCCTGCACTCCACTCCACTATGCTTAGTCACGCGCACACATGCATGACCATGCGCCCCACATATATCATGTAACACGTACCACAATACGGCATGTCACGCACACCACACCACCATCGCATATCATGTCACGTGCACCTCGAAAAAAAATCATTCATACGATTTTATTCATTCATTACTCATCTCAGTTTTTTCATGGATTTTTTTCCAAAAAAGAGAGACCGTGTTCAAAGAGGGAGGGATAAGGGAGAGGTGGGCGGGAAAAATAAGATAAACATTTTTTAAAAAATAAAGAATTTATTATCAACATGCTTATTCACCTTTTTATCGATTTGTTTCTTATCTTTTCTAAGCTCGATTCACACTGATTTCATTTATAAGCCGAGTTTTCAATTTAAGCCATCTGCGAAAACTATAAGACCTCTTGTGATTGGTCAATATAATCGTACCTGCAGGAGGTAAATAAGAGCTAAGTTCTGATTGGCTTATCTATTATATTATCATATTCGGCAGATGCTTTGGTCTACGGTTTCTTTGTTGAATTTTCAAAAAGCCAAATGTTAATAAATTCTATTTCTTTCTTGTCTTGAGAAAAGATTAACAATTTTGCAACTAAACTGGATTGAAATCCAAGGATTCTAATTCTTCGTATTTTTTTCCGGAAGCCAAAGTAACGGAAGTGGCTTAGCAATTCAAATTTGGAATTTCCTTTAGTTTTTGCTTTGCATTCAATTTAGTTTGTTTTCTGCTCAGTAATTTTTTTAAAGCGTGTTTTAAGCGTATTTATCATTCTTGCCGAGGCGAAAGACGCACAAAGTCAGTTCTTGCTAAGTGTCAAAGTCTTATTGACCGAATTTTTCTTACTTATTGGTTTCTTTTCAATTAAATTCAACTTATGAATAAGAAACCTTTTTATGCTTGTAGTAGCCAAAAGTACAAAAATATATTTTGTGTATTTTCTTTTGACATTTCACGTAATTTCGCTCACTTCGTCTTCCTCGATAACCACAGACAAGTCCAAGGAAGCCTGTGTCGTCCCTAGGTTTTTTTTCTGCACTTCTTGATCCATATTAGAATGTCTTTTGCAGTTCGTGTGCTGTCTGTCTGAGGAGTCACTTTCATTCTCGATATTCATATTCGCTTGTTCATTCAATCGTTCGCGTTCTTGTTGATGCTGTTTAGCCTGCTTTGCAGCTAGAGACGGGCGCGTTGATTTCTGCTGTCGTAAACACAAGTAGAACGAAACTACAAATATGATCAACCCGACCGTAGCTACTACACCAAGAACAACAGGATTCATCTCTTCCGTTTTGCTCATTGAATCGATATTTCGGCATACACCGTTTTTACAGGTCTGGTTCTCCTGACATTGTGAACTGTACACGCACTGGATTCGATGTTGGGTTTCTTGTGTGCATGGTGGCCGTTCACAAATGCATTTACCAAGAGAGCACGACTCACCGTAGTTGGTATCACAGTCTACGTCTGAAGAACACAGTCCATCGCAAGCCTTACGGTGAAGACAAACTCGCTGACAACAAAGCTTCCCATCGACGCAGTCACTCAAAACAAGACAAAATTTTCCTCCTTCAGTGATCCTACAGAACACTGCCCCAAAAACCACAAGGAATATCATGATTTTATCCATCGTAGAGAAAACATTCATCGTGTAGTTTGGTCCTTCTTGATTTGACAGACAACATTGCGCGTCATTCTTGCTATTGGACTACAGGTGTTGGCACAGAGGATCGTCACTTATCTGACACACATTAACCCAACGATAAACGTAATGTAAATAGTTGCCGATGTCTCGATATCCCAAAACACAGTTTTTATCTTTTACGTAAGCACTGTTCGACTAAAATATTGTTTTTTTCCCCCAGACAATCTCAGGAATCTACTCTAGAAATGTTTATCTGTAAACTGGAGCTCTTAATGCAAAACAGAAAATGTCACGCGATTGTCACGCTTTGTCAATTACGCGTGACATATTTGCGTGCAGCATTTGCACGTGCGATCATTCATACGACCTACACACTTGACTTACAATATTAAAAATCAGTCAAAAAAATACAATAAATGAATCCCAAGTATAACCCTTAAGTGTTTTCGAGTCCAGACTAGTTTTCTGGATTTTGATGAACTGTGATTTTGAGGAAAGAAGAAGGAAAAAAAGAACACAAAGAGCAATATAGAAAAAGGGATCCATTGCTACATTATGATTATGATTGACATGAAAACCATTTCAGTGTCAGGCGATAATATTAAACCCCCTTTTCTTTACTGATTTAAGAGTATTTTGATTAAAGATTAAAAATGTATCCCACGACAACCTGTTTGACAAAGAAGAATTTAATTTTTCAAAAAGAAAATATTTATTTTGTAAATGTTTACGTCGCACTCGTCGGATTGAAGTCACCGTCTGAGCGTCTTTGAACAACAAAAGAAGCCAATTCAATCACATTTGAACTTCAAATGTTAATTTCTCTGAACCCGGATAAGCGCCTTGCATTAAATAATAGTTTTTTCTTTCCTTTTTTTCCTTTCCTTCGTTATTCTTTCTTTCTTCCTTCTTTCCTTTTTCTTCCCATTTCTGTTTCATTCCTTATTTATATCCTTCCTTTTTTTCTTTCTTTCTTTCTTTCTTTCTTCCCTTCATTCTTTCCTTCCTTCCTGACTTCATTTCAATCCTTTAAACAGCTGAAAAGTGTAATTTTTCTTCACCATTCGGGTTGTTTTTAGACACATATCAACAGCAGTGATCATGGCTTTAGACAAAACACCCTTCAAAGTTCAAGTCACTTGGCTGATTTATTGGAACCCAATCATATAGGCGTGTTTGACTGTAATACTACCCCATCACGGCTTCCCTTGTTCTATAGAGGGATCTCACGTGACGTCATGCCAGCCTAGTTTATTGGGGGCAAAACAAGGGAAAATAGAATTCTCTCCTTTGAGAAATAACCTTTTCTTATTATGCAAAAGTATTGCATTGCCTGCTCTCAAAAATGGCTGGCGTGGAAGCTCAGCTCTGCATAAAAAATATTTCAACTGGTACTCGATCCCGAAGGATCTTGCGGGATATTTCCCGCACCTTGTCCCGCCATGACCTCGTCATAACTGGGAGGGAACTCATACGGAGGTGGGTCAATGTTTAAAAATACAACACTCTCATACCGAGGCAGGACCGAACCTTCAAAGCTCCCCAGTGCCATAGATCGCTGAGTTCTTAAACTCTCAGACCTCCTGCCGACTGATCTCCGATGGCTACGCGAAGACCTTCCGAATCGTCTCCGAAAGCTTGGGGACTGTAACTGATAGACATAATAGCAAATAATAGCTGTGAAGAGCATAATGGCTAGAATTGTTCCTATCGTCAGTTGAGATGAATAGTTCTTGGCCAGGTTTTCTGGCGAATGTGGCGTTTTTAATGGCGGAGAAAGAGAGGTACCGTTGACCACGAACTCGCCCGATCGGCTTCTGTTTTCACGACGAGCCTTTCCTAAAGTTGTTTTTGTCATGTTCACAGTTTGCTTGTTTAAGAGGTCATTGAATACATCGTCATTTCTTCATCTGTAATATGGTTTTCTTCGACAGTAGGTTAAGACATACCAAAGGACGAGGAAAGTCTTTCTTTGTTCTACATTCGACAACAGAAGAACTCGCCGTCTCCTGCACTTCAGCACGTTTTGCTTCAATATTCAAAACTACATTCCTTTTCCTCAAGAACTGTTTCTTGATTCTACGTTTATCTCGTAGGACGAAAGTTCAGCATTATTCTAAGCATTCTTCACGATTTGTTCTTTTACGAAGATGACGAACATACAAGATGTCTACTTCATATTAGAAAGAAAACAAGCAACAGTTTTCCTTTGATTGGAGCAAACATTCATTGTAACCCTTTCGTAACCTTCTACACACCGACAACATCAATCAAAATATGATGATTAATATGTAAACTAAGTATATTGGACAAACTTGCACTAAACATTCTTGTCGAACTGTCAGTGAGGCGACGTAACGACTTGTCCCGTCGCTTGGGCTTCCTGTGTTTCAGCTCTTTCAATATGGCGGACTAGGTGTCTTGATATTTTTGGGCATGACAAGCGTAAAACATCTCGAAATCTTGCATGCTTGGTGATCTACCCTTGTATATTTTACTGGTAGTCCAGGTTTACTAGAGTTGCGACAAATCTATCAAATAAAGATAAACAATTGTGCTGAGATTTGAGCATCGCTAAAGAAGTAGGACCATCAAATATGTATTCTCATTGAATTCATTCTCGAACACTGCAAAATGACCTCATTTGTGTTTACAAGCCTATTATCAAAATACCCTCAATGAACTTATAAAGGGCGACTCTAGAAAAACGTGGCAAATTATCATTCAACTTACTTCGCGTAAGACCGGAAAAACCTCTGTGAATGAGCTAAAAGTGAATGGGCGCTCAATAATGAACTCCAAATGAATTGGCAAAAATGAATTGAACAATCACTTTGCTTGGACCAAAACTTGCCAAATATTAGTTCCTTCCTCCGGTACCAATACCTGTCTGAATGACCTCAATAGTACAGATAAATGGTTCCATTTGCGTCCTACTACCACCAATCAAAGGGGACTGGCCTTGACAAGATATCTGCTACCAACAAATCAAAGGGCACTGGCCTTGACAAGATATCTGCTAGACTTATTCTCGAATGTGCAGATCTTATTTATACTCCGCTGTGTTATATTTTTAACTCAGTCATTACTAAGTCTAGGTGTATTCCCTGACGACTTGAAATGCGCGCGAGTCACCATTATTTAAACAGGGTGAACGAGATGACTTAAACAATTATAGCCCAATAACCGTGATATCTATCGCTGCATGAATTAATATGCAATAACCAATCCTGTTTTCGTTTTCTTCACTCGACTGTTACGGCTCTTCTTGAGACTACGACCTCTTGGGCTTTTTTAAATCAATATCAAAATATTGATAAAAAGAAAATCAACGCTGTCGTCTGTTTAGATCTGAAAAGAGAGTTTGATACAGTCAATCACGAAATCCTTTTATCCAAGCTAAGAAACTATGGCATACTTGACAATTCATATGATTGGTTTGAGTCACATCTAGATGATTGCACACAAAAATGCGGCCTTCCCTAAGGGACTATCTTGGGCCCTTTGCTGTTTTTGCTATATATAAATGACCTCCTGAACTGCTTCATGAAAGCCGAATCAAGAATGTATGTGGATGATACCCACATAACGTATGCAGGCGATAATGCAGATGATATACAATTCAATCTTGACCAGATCTAGAAAACGTTATTTGGTTCATAGCTAACAAACTAATTTTTAATACATGACTAAGGCTGAATTCATGCTAATTGGATCACGGCAGAGACTACGAACATTTGCTAATCCACGTGATCTGACTAGGCGCGCAAAGTATCATTTCTGTTTTCGAAAAAAGAATCAATCCCATCATCCTCTCACGCTTAATCACTTGTTTTTCCGTAGCGGCCATCTTGGAAAAATATAGATATGAGTGACTTTCTCTGCTAAGAAACCTTCCTCGTTGAAAATGAGACACTCAGAATCAACAAGGTTTCATGTAGGGGAAGGCGTAGTAACTTGACATCCTTTCCGGTCAGAGTCGAATGCCACCGAATCTGTCCCGAAATGTTTACGAACTGATTCGCTTCTTTGGAACTTTGATGTGGGTGATTGATTATGTTAATTACTCTGTACTCCGTATCCGACTACGATTTCCGAAGGGAGAACGATAGGGGTTCGTTTCTTGGTCAATAACTACCGAACTATCTTTCGTAAATTTATGTTAATCCTACTTTAAAGTCCCTTTTCTTTTGTCCTCAAAGTTTCCACCATACAATAGGGCAATCTTTGATACGCTAAGGTTTAAAGCATAATGGAGATTGCTAAGGACTTACAAGTATTACAAGTAGCAGAAGATGCAGAAATCATAGCTAAATCCAATCAAGGTATCGATCAAACTTTTCGGCAACTTCTTCGAGAACTTTTTAGGGTTCATTATTCAATACATATCAAACAATTGTTGTCGTTCGCGGGCTTCCTGTGGTGACAAAACCTCACTCCCCTCCCATACTCATTTCCAGTCTTTTTCAGCTAAAAACCAAGATGGCTGACTTAGTTAACATGTTTTCACTCGATTTACTGCAAGTTTGAGTTGTTTTTGGGAAGAAAATCGCCTTTTTAAGCGAAGAAAATCTATTCCAATGTCCAAATATGGTAAGTAAATTCCATTTGGTAAAAGAAACGGCTCGAGTGGAACGACTTTTCCATGACATGATGAATTTGATATGTAAAATGAGAAATAAGCTTAACTTGACTGACAGAGCTAAATTCCTCAGTTTCTGTTTGTATAATATTCTTTGAAGTAGCAATTTTACCGGCCAGTCCCCCCTCCCGTAAAGTCAAAGAAAGACATTGAAATGAAGTTGTGATGACTTTCTATAACTCCCGCCCCACCTCCGAATTCGAGAAATTATTCTCAAATTCATATCAAATGTATAAATATTCCACGTGTTGTCTCTCGCTGGATGAATGGAATTGGTCTCCTTCCCATCAACCATTTCGGTCTCAGGTCGGCCATTTTGGCAAGGTATAAATACACCTATATGTCAGCCGGGCTCGGGCTATTACTTTCTAAGGCCTTATATTAGGATTTTCAAACACCGATAACTAATCTCTAACTAATATGCGGGGAAAAAAAGCCGATACAATTCGTTATTACATTCTAATAATAAATAAAAAAGTTTAAAAACTTATCATCGCTTACTTGGAAAATAGTTCAGTTTCTACCTGCCGTTCAGGTGAAATGCTTTGTGTTTCATCATATTTTTGACTTGCTTTTGCAAGATTAGAAACTCAGTGACAACTTGAGTTGCAGCAATTTCGTGTGGACTGAGTCAGTTTAAGACTGGGTTTTGAATTCCAGGGCATTTCAAGGAATAGCACGAATCCTGGATATGAGGACACTCAATCAACAAGTTGAAAACAGTTTGTGGATTTTTTAGTCGTAACTGATTTTAAGACATAATTCTCAACTCACATATTGTTTTTTACGGACGGGAAACTCTAGCAGTGTTCTTGGTTTGCAGTCATTCCCAAGAGAGCAAAATAACAAATGGCTTGTCCGCCATGTTGAATGATATGACAAAGAACACACGCCTCCAACATGGCGGCTATTGCAAACGATCAATAGACCTTTCCAAAATGGCGTCGAAGAATTCGCATTCAGAAAATTCACCTAAATGGAAAATCAATAAAAGAGCATCTCGAATTTAGTAATCCTGGAAAGTTTCAAGGTGTTAGGTGTTATATCGGCGGAGGAATATTTTTTTTCAAAATCGCCAAAATAACAGAGAGATGTATGGTTGGGGGTATACCCATTTCTCTGTTATTATGGCGATTCTCAAAAAAATATTTCTCCGCCGATATAGCACCTAGCACCTTAAAACTTTCCAAGATCACTAAATTCAAGGTGCTCTTTTTAGTGCTGGTATTCCTTTTTCATTTTAGTTGATTTAAATTTTCGGCCGCCATCTTTGAAAAATGTCTATACTCATTATTCTCTTGGCTCTATCACAAAGCTATTTTTGAATATTTGGTGGTTACGTCCAAATTTATTGGCTCTGGTTGGCTTAGAATACCCAGACTCTTAAAATACTCCACCCGTACAACTCCACAGTTATCAGAATTAAAAACTTTACTTACCATCACGAGTAAATTTTAATACAAATTGATTTTCATTTTTCGAAACAAATTCGAGAAAAATGGCGCGAAAAAGTGTGTTTATTTGATCACGTGAAGAATATATTCCACAGGAATCCCGAATAACTGCTGTTGATGCGGTGTTGGGATCCCAGACCCCCCTCAAAGAACTTCTCAATGGCTCATGGCCAATAAATGTTTTATGAAAAAGGCTCGAATCATATTCTGTAAAAAGATTACTTTTTTTATCTCCTTTATCTTATAAGCAGTGAAAACATGGTCTAGATGGATTTAGCTGAGATAACAGCTGCAAAAAATTCTAATGAAGAAATGCTGGACGGTGAAATTGTGGCGGGAATATAACAGCGGAGATACACAAAGAAAACCTCTCACTCTGGTCCCAACCGTGCCGAACAAACTATATAAAAAGCAGTTAAATCTCTCGAACGTTACTCGAAGAATCAATGCAAAAACACTCGTTTCGAGCTCTTCATATCAAAGGAAAGCTCAACTCAATCGCTTGTGGTTTTTTAGTAGATCAAATATGACCCAAAAGACTTATTGCTGGTCCAACATTAGCACTAAGAACTTTTCTTATTTCACTATGATCTCTTTGGAAGTACAAGATTGTGTAATAGAGTTACGTTTATCCTTAACCAGCACAAATTGTAAGAGCATTAAATAATTTTCGTCAAACCGTATGTGGCGAAATGAGAAATCGTTTACGACAGCGGTTCGTATCCGATTCATATCTGGTCACTAGTTATAGTTGTTTTGATCCGCTCATAAAAGCTAGAACTGTCTTTAGCTTGTGTGAACTCGATTTCATCTCAGAGAAAAGAAAAGGAAAGGAAAAAAGTTCTTGACATGAAGGTTTCCACGCAGTTCCACATGGTTGAGATTCAAACAAGAAGACTTGGATCTTTATGCATGGTGGATATTTGTTATTCTAAGTGCATGTTGTAATGAAATAGTAATGACTCGACGTCACTCTGAAAACAAACCAACCAACCATGAATCGTCCGCACATATTTAATATCATTAGGCCAAGTTGAGTTCGGCCGAGGACTTCGATAATCTTATTAGACGAAGTGCTGAGTTCAAACGAGTGATTGTAGTACAGAAATCTTGTACCAACACTGGATAGTTAGCACCACGGAAAGGCCAAGTTCAACCTTGAAAAAGAAAATCTTTTCAGGAACTACAAATTGAATGAGGTAAACAGCGCGGTTATTCTTTGTCGATGTTTTGGGTTGTCGAGTTGTGGTCAAAGTTTTTATGGCTCGATTTTCACTGATTTTTATATCACATAGCCAGTACTGCCCTAGTACTGACTGACTAAAGCAATATAAGTCATGTCGTGCTCGTACGTCGTTTCTATTCACTGAAATGTGCTTGATAGGTACTGTATGAATGATGGCCGACGACGAAAATATTCCAAAGTGATACAGCCCAAACACAATCACAGTGCAGTGCAAAAGAAACCAAAAGACTTCTTCCAGAAGACATTGGCAGATACGCCGAGTTTTCAGCTTTAACCGACCTACTGGACAGGAGAAGGATTCAGTGATTCATCGACACTCGAAGATTCGAATTCAGCAGTTCGTCGCTGGGAATTTGATGTTTTTATAACCACTTTGCTATAAAACATACTGATAAAAATCGAACCGAAATCTTGTGCAGGGACGTAGTTAGTAGTTGTGGTCTGGATAAACCGTCAAAAAAGGAATCGCAAGGAACATTACCGTTAGTTTGAGGAATGTATGTTGACACACACCGCTTAAATATGTATGCTACTAGCGGTAAATTATTGACAGCCAGCCGATTTCTTTCTACTAGAAACGACCAGATGTCGAGTTAGTTGAATGCTGGTGTTTTCCTCTGGTTTAACAGCGCTACAACCTTGTATTGCACTGATTCTCAACCAACATTATATCCTGATGGAAAAAGCAGCTTTCTTGTACCTTCTGTTTTTTATAACTTTTTTGTCGCTTCTTGGGATTTCGACTCCAAGCCCGTGTAACACGACTGATGAATGTAGGACCATTCCGTTCATCTGCTGTGATAATACTTGTCAACTACGCTCCAAGTGTCGGTTCAATGGGTCTTCCGGCACCATTCCTAGTTCTTCAAATCCAAATAGTAATTTTACGGCAAACAATACATCAGAACATGACAGTGTGAATACAAATCCATCACACACTCCTTGTGCAAAGGACGAGCACTGTAACTTCCCCAATACAATATGTATTTCTCTAGAATGTTCGTCTAGAAATCCTGATAGCTTGGCAGCATGTGAACGTTGCGAGTCCATCGCTTGTAAAGATGGCCGATGCTACAACAGTTCTGTCCAACCTGCGACAGTGGCGACCAAAGGGACTATAACGACGTTACAACTCGTTTTACTGTTCGGGTCCATGGGTGGAATTCTCATTTTTATAATCATAGTTTATTGTGTCAAGACCTTTACAGATAATCGCCAACGACAGTACTTATTAAAGTACGGTGTATGGGATAACCCGCCGAACAAGGATGCGGCCAAGAATGAGGACGGCGAGACCAAATCTGATTCGAGTCGGCAGCAAAGGAAGTTAGAAGTGCCTACGATTACTGTTGAAACTGAAACGGCGCCAAAGAAAAAGAAAAAAAAGAAAGAAAACTCCAAGGATGAAATCACAGATACTGAGGGATTAGAGGAATTTGCTGTCCAACAGGAACAGGACAAGCAGGCTAAGGTAAAGGCCATAGTGGATGAGGGGAACCCCGAGGAAAACCATTCCATGAAGACCCCACATTCACAAATAGGTCAAACAATAGCATCACCTCAAAATAACACAATACCAACCGGTTGGGACAATGTGAATGAATTCACACCTTTGACAGAATCTCCAAGGCAAAAAAGGTTCGGAAATTTAATGAAATCCAAAGAGAACTCTCCAACCAAAATGATACCAAACGGCACTCCGGAGAAATCTCCAATATTCAGCAGGCAAAAGAAAGCCTCGCCTCCTGTAAAGCTATGCGAACCGGAGAATTTCAGTGATTATGGCATGTGAATCGTTAGAGTATGCTATAGAACCCATGCCTGAACAAAAGCAACTACTAAACACAATGCCAACTATTAGCGACTGCTACAATCCAAAGGGTCCCTCAATGACCTCGCTATTGTTACTCGCTTTGGATGTTTTGGGGACAAATTTCGAGATTTCTAATTCCACACTTTGGCGCGATATTTAGAACCTGGTGTGGTGGGGTGGTCTAGTTCATCGACCCTGAATTGTTTGTACTTGTTTAGGAGCGGAGAACAATACTCTCGGGGTGTGCAAGCAAAGGCTGCCAAACCAAGTAGGCTAATGAAGTCCAGATGAAAGTATCAACAGGGGCAATTCTCTTTATTTAAGTCAATATTGTTAGTATGTGCTCTTGAGTGATAGACAATCCCAAACTATTCTATCGAAGAAGCTCCCTGAAAGAACCATGTCTATGTTTCGAGAAGTTTGAAATTTGACGAAAAAGGTTTAGGAATATTCCAGGATGAGACCCATGCAAGACCCAGCAACCAAGCCTTTCGTCGGTTTACGGAGGAGTAGGATGGTGGCAGAGGTGGGTGGACGATTGTGCGTTGAATGGCTGATTTCAAATATATAAGCTCAATTTGGTCAATATCTTCTTGAAAACCTCAATTTATACTCCACAGAATATCGTAGAAACATTTAAAATATGACTTTATTGCGAAAGACGAGTTTAAGCCCCACAAAAATCGAGCTAACGTTCTGGGACTCGATTTTGGACGAGTTTCTTAGAATGGACGTGATCGAAAGGACCAGAGATGAAATAACCTCTTGTGAATGAATATAAGGCATTTGAAGAAGGCATGTGGTGATGCAAATACGAAGCCGCAGAGCTATTTTAGAAAGGACCACATTCCCAATGAGGCTAATTAAATATGAAAAAGCCCAAAATCAAAACAATGTTTGGCATTGCTGTCGACGAAATCAAAGGTTTTGTCTGTATTTAACTTCATTGTCTTTGGGTCTCTGGTAGCTAGAAAAAAACGTTCCCCATGATTTAACACGCTCTGGAAGAAATCGTCCCATTCATTCAATAAACAGTCGGGTTCCAAGTGGACATACTATTGGGTAGCTTCAAACAGAATCTGAAGATCGACTCAAGCAGCTAGCTAGCTCACTTCATCAATTAACCATCTCCAAAACTCGTGGTTTTTGAAGTAATTTTTCCAACAGAAGTAAAAAAAAAAGGAATAAAACAGTTTTCTAAAGAATAACAATCAAAAAGCAACAGCAGCAGACAAACTTAGCAAGTCTTCAACTATTCAGAATACATTTTGCTCCTTGTGGATTTCGTATTACAGTTTTTAAGATATCCAACAATATTGCTCTACCATAAGAATTATTTCTGATGGTCGAGAGAGGAACTACAGTATTTTGTACCATCGCTACGACGGTTTCTAATGAATCAACAACACACATTTTGCATGTTTTCTTATTTTCTATTTTGGCGTGAAAACCAACCAGCAAATGGGTTCAATTCGGGCAGTTCTCTGTCATTAGATTTGGGAAGTATTTATGACTCTCATTGGAAATATCAAAATAAGCCGAGCAGGGCATCTAATGTTATATGTATATTGAAGACAACACCAGCTTAACCGTTTTATAGTTGGGTCGAAATTCATGACAACGAAAGAATGATTTTGAACAAAGACGAAGATTGGACTGACTTGGCTTCGATTTTAGCGAAGACGTAGACAAGGCTGGCGATGGCAAAGTCGTGATCCCGTATTGTCTGGGATGAATGTACGCACGCCTCATCATTTATGCACAACATATGTTTGTGGCTGGAGATTGTTGCTTCCTCGGCGTCCAGGTGTGGACAGCTGTCACGTGATATGTTCAACTAGGATGGGGTTGAAAGGAAAAAACTGAATTTTGAAATCAAGCCAACCGTGAAATGAGTCTACAATCAAGAAACACAGCGGTGTGGTACAAATCGTGCAATCAAACGCCTCAGCCCATACGAATTAGAAAGATTTTATTCCAACATTTATATATCACGTGATATCGCGCTGTTTAATTCCCATATTCCCCTGCAACAACAAGGAAATGAGTGGGGGAGGGGTGGGAAAGAATCTTGTACATGGTATCACATGTGTTCACACGTGACGTCACGTCATCACGTGATTAGGATTACTATATATATATATATATATATCACAGATTGGCAAACCGACCAAAAAATCAAATTATTTAAATGGGAAATGGGTTTGAAATTCTTTTTCTAGTGCTAAAATGCGGTCGGTTTCCACCGGTTTCACTTGTCGGTCGGTATAGGCAGGCTTTCTTATCTTCGGCACAGACTGTAGTATAGCATGCCGATTTCAATGTAAAGATGCCATATGTTTCTGGTATATATATGATCGAATACAGTAATATTATTGAATATTTATGGTCAATACTCGGATGGAACCTTCACGGATGTTATACGGGGTTTTGTTACTCAATCAATTTGTACATGACTTCATCGGATTTTTGGCAATATTTGTTGGTTTGATAGATCTTTCTACCAGGCGACTGAAGCTCGACTTTCAGGGCAAAATTAGTATTTTCAATTCTAACAATTGCAGACCAACACATGGCTTTCGTGTGTGTGTGTTAAAACATTTCTTTTTTGCCATGAGGTGCCTGGTCCTTAATTAGCAAGGAGAGGCAGGGGAGAACCCATTCCCCCAATATATCCCACAATCCAACAGCAACCCTACTCTTTCTTCCTGAAATTGGGAATGGCTTGAGTTTTTATCTTGTCACGTGCTTCTGTTCTTCCTTCCGATTGGCATTGTTCATCTCAGTGACCACGCCCCTTGCGCTCCCTGATAATTCGTGACCAGTCTCTAACCAATTTTTGTTAAAAAGACGTCAGTTTTGGAAACCAACATCTAATAATCCACTTTTATGGAGATAACCCACTGACGTATTTTAAGCCCGCAATACATGGTTAATATTACCACGTTTGTTGGTTATTTGAAATAAAGTTACGATTTCAATTTAGTCTGTAATAACTATTCATTGTTTATAAACTTATTACTCGTGCCCAGGCCGTGAGGCTTGCACGAGTCTCAGTTTCGGTTTCTATCATTCTATCGTCGTGTTATGAATTCATAATGAGGTAATTAGTATCTGATCACGTGTCGATCATGCATACATCACATCAGCTCTTCCAAATGGTCAAACTGACTTCTTCGAAAGTCCAAAATAGTAACACAATATTGTGAACAGTTCACATCATTTAACATTGGCTTCTATTCCTGGGCACGAGTACACGCTCCTAGAGCGTCAAGTTGATGACGTATTCGATGTTTTTAATTAAGATTCCAAAACTCATTAATAATTCACAAGCCTTTGGTCCATGCAATTAGAGCGTCCACACCCGTCACGTGCATGGACGTTCATACTCAACAAACTTCATGTAAAAGTTCATCTCATTAGCATTCTTTATACAACTATTTCAAAAGGTGTTGTCGCAGCCACAGACAGTCAAAACCCTCACATTTTGCACGGGACCATATACTTTTTATGGGCTCATTTGGAAAAACGTCTAAAAATCTACAATATATCCTTGAAATATTTGAAACTATGGGATTTTTGTGGGCATTTTTGTTCGTCATCGTAAGATTTCTTCACGGCAATGACAAGATAAAAATATGGAACATCGCAGTAATTTTTGCATTTCTGTCAAGAAAATCCATTTGATCATGTAGCCATCATTTTATTAATAATATCCGCTGTAATTCCTTTTCTCGTCACTTTGCGTGGCGCAATTTTTACACCAACGACCAAGTCAATGATCAAAATCCCATGAACCTCACGACCCTAAATGACGTTTGGCCACGAAAAGCTGGTTAGGTCTTGCGCTGAATTATGGGACTGTTTGAGTAAGCTCAAAAGGCTGGACTAAAAAGCTAAAAGCTGTACGATGAAGCGAAAAAGGCGTTCCCCAGACAGCCCCATAAGTCAACGCGCGTTATGATTGTTACCAGTTTGTTGAACAGCTTTCAAAAGACTGGGACTTAACATACTAAACAATAAGCTTCTCCTTTGTTTTACTTGTTTTTAATGCTAAATATTGTGCAGAATCAAAATGCCTCAAAAATGCAGTCATTAAGAGGGAAAGAAGAATTAAAAAAAAACTCGAAATACGCTACTTCATGGATGCAATGTTTTCTCGTTCCAGACAATTTTCTCTCGTGAACAAGATTCTTTGTTTGCGTTGTATCATGTATCTTCTCATGCACAACCGTTAAACAAAGAAAGGAAACCGTTTCTTTGAGCACATGAGAAGACACATGAATATGGATACAACTGAAACAAAGAATCTTATTCTCAACACCACGTGTCATTCCCTAG
>JAABNW020153657.1:0-12177 GCA_015164035.2 Radianthus crispa | reverse complement strand
AACCTAGCTGGAACAAAATGATGTAGATACTTTGCCTTTCCCAAACCCAACATCCCCCCCCCCCCCGCCCCCCCCCCCCCCCAATTCATTGTTATTCGTGTCTGAAGAGCTTACTGCTATTCACTGGTGAAGCCACAAGGGAGCAATATTGAAGGCTGGAAGGAAGAGGGATAGTTTCGTATTGCAAAATTAAAATCAACCTACTAGCGCGTGCATTGGCAAAGGTCTCTAGTTTTGTCCAAGATTGTAGCCTCAACAATAAGATATTTACATACCTTATAGTCTTGTTCACCAAATCAAGAGTTCCATAGGCTGAATCTTTCATTAGACCAGGGAGTCTCAGCATGAAACCCTCAGAGTGGTTCTGCAGCATCTTGTATTGCTGGTGAAGTTCTCGGTGGAATTTCTCAGAGTGCTTTCTGAATTTCCTGTAATGATAGTCCACGTTCAAACGGATGTATTTCTCGATTCCATAATACTTGTTCAGGAAGATTGCTGTTTCGATCAATTCATGCTTGGTGAAGTTCAAGAAAGGAATAACAGGCTTTATGGAGTCTGATGCCAACTTGATGGTTTTGTTAATGAAATTAACCACGAAAACTCTGGATACGTTCAGCTTCTTGAGTCCTTGCTTGTAGGCCTCAATGGAGACGTTCATCAACTTGTTCGAGGATTTGACGGTGAAGTTGTAAGCAATGATGTAAGCTTGCTTGATCTTGATGGCAGTCTGGCGTGGTGTCATTTTGGTGGCATTACGAAGAAGCTCAACTGTGAGGTTAAAACTCTTGATGGTGAAATTGTAGGCTTTGCTCTTGATAGTGTAGTTGTAAGCGAACTCGGTCATGTTCTTGCTAAAGTCGATGACGAATTTCTTGTATTTCAGGTACATTGGAACAACTTTGTTCCTGTAGTACGGAAGTACCTTGTTCTTGTAATAAGGCAGGACTTTCACCTTGTACGTCTTAATGCTCATCTCTGCGGTCTTGTTGAACCACAGGCGCGTAGCGTTGAACTTAACCATGGTCCAATTGCTTGCAATCTTCCATGCCTTGATGCTCACATTTCTTGCAATGATAGTGTAGTTCTTGGCAATGTTCTTGACTTTTTCGAAAACCACGGTGTAGTTCTTCTTCAGCTCAAGAGCAAACTTCTTGACAATAAGAGTGTAGTTCTGAGCTTTCTTGGTCATGTTCTTGTAGAACACTTTACCAATTGCAACCCACTTGAGCGTGATATTTTTGGCTTGAAGAGTAATGTTTCGGACTTTAAGGGTGGTGTTCTTGGCGAGTTCAATGGCTTTTAAGACATATCGGTGCTCGACAATTTCCTTCAATTTTATTTGCTTGAAATCACTGAATCCCTTTTTCAGGGCTAGTTTGGTATCGTCGACCATTTTCTTTGCCTTGGCAGCTAATTTCTTAGCCTTCAGTTTCAGTTCCTCAATCTTGATCTTCATGAGCTCAACCTTCTCTTTCAACTTCTTCAATGTAAGATTTGCACTTATCTTTCCATATTCAACGAGCTCACCGCCAATTTCTACAATTTCGTGTTGTTTCATTTCCTCCAGATAGTCACTCCAGATCTCGTGCATGATAATTTCCTCAACAGGCGTATCCTTGATCAATTCTTTGAACTTGCTTGTAGCGTTGTCGTAGATTGCCTTCATGTATGACTTTGGATCGACCATGATTTCCTGTTTCTTCTGCTTGATCATATCAGGGAGTGTAATGTTCAAGTAGAAAATGGTCTCCCGGTAATTGGCCTCAAGTCTGGGTCGGGTTTCTTTGATGAAGGATTTTACTTTTTCGATGGTAGCGTTAATCTTGGCAATGAGCTTGGCATAGCGTTCTTTGATCTGGTGCTTGGCCATGAACTCTTTAAAGTCTTTGCGGTTTGTGATGTTGCGATAGAGAGCAATAGTGAAGTTCTTAGCCTTGGCAATGAGCTTGGCATAGCGTTCTTTGATCTGGTGCTTGGCCATAAACTCTTTAAAGTCTTTGCGGTTTGTGATGTTGCGGTAGAGTGCAATCGTGAGGTTCTTAGCCTTGTTAAAGTTCAGAATTGTCAGGTTCTTTGCCTTCTGGATGTGGTGAAGAGTCAGATTCTGAGCTTTCTTCATCAAGGAAATGGAGATGTTCTTCATCTGAAGGAACAATACCATGGACTTATTCTGGGCGATCTTGGCATACGGTGAGAAAATGACAATCAATTGTTTGCCAGCGATGATGGAGACGTTCTTGGTCTGGTTGTACACTGAAATCACTTCAAGAGTAACGTTTCGAAGGGTCTTGTTGGCAATTGCCAGTTGGGTTTGTACTTTAGCTTTCACTTTTTCTACTCTAGCCTTCACTTTCTCCACTGCGGCGTTGACTTTCTTGTTGACAACACCATAAGCTTCGTTGTAGAGTTCTTCCACCGTCTTTTCCTTGTTGTCAGCATACCATTGTTTCAAGTCGCTGACAGCTTTCTTGGCCAATTCTTGGCTTCTGTTGTAACTCTTGATGGCAATCACTTTCCCCTGTCTATAGTAGATGATCAATTTAGGTCTCACAGTTGTGTTTAGGTAGTTGATTCCACGGAGTGTGATGTTGAGGGTCTTGTTGAAAAGCTGCATGGTCATGTTGCGTGACAGATGGAAAGACTTGATGGTCATGTTGCGAGAGATTCTGTAGTAAGTAACGGTGAGGTTCTTGGTGATGTTCAAGATTCTCACGGCGTGGACACGGCTCAGGTTGTAGTACTTTACAGCCATTACCTTAGTCAGATTGTAAGCCCTCAGAGTCATGTTCCTGGTCTTGTTATAAAGGGTTACTAACTTGATGCTGTAGTTCTTGTATAGTGCAATTCCATACGTCTTGGATACGCTGTAGATCTTAATTCCCATCTCTTCAAAGGTCATGTTTTCATACTTTCTTAGTTTCTTGATGATGGCTTCCAATTTGACCAGCAGTTTTTTCTTCAGCTCAACTAACTTCTTGTCCATCTTCAACTTCAGGTCACCTGCTTCATCCTTTGCAATTTGGTAAATATCAAGAGCAATAGCCTTGTAAAACTCGTAAGTTTCTTTTGCTTCCTTCTCATGTTCCTTGGAGAATTCAACCAGATATTTTCTTACAATTCTATACCACTCTTTGGTCTTGTTCAGGCTTAGTGTTTTGTAGGTGGTTGCAGTTAAAATAGAAGCGTCCCAGTATTTGTTGTGCAAGTTGTACATCACAAAAGTGAAGTTCTTGGCAATATGGAAGTGTTTCGTGGCAACCATCTTGGATCCCTCGAAGATTGAGATGAGTTCTTTGACAAAGTCCTCACGAGTGACTTGCATGCGAAGGAGGTTCATGGTAAGGTTGAAAGCTCTTTCTCCGAGCTTAGCAATTTCTTTCAGTTCTCGGAGGATACGGAGGGCATGAGCGTCGGCACGTCCTTTAATTGCTAGAGCACGTTCTTTGAGGTTAAGGGACTTGAAGTGTTGGATGTATTTCTCAACAGTCTTATTCCACTTTTCACCAAGGGCAAGAGACTTGAATTTGTTGACAAGATCAATCTCCTTCCACAATTTCTTGGATGGGGTGGAGAAGTCCAAATCCTGGATTTGCTTGGCGATAGCTTGAACTTCCTTGGTCATGTTCTTTACGAAAGTTGTGGCGTTCTTGATGTAGACTTGGATTTTCTGAATAGAAAGTTCAACCAAGTCCTCTGGTCGAGAGTTCAGGAGCTTCTTGATGTTCTTCTCCAAGGCAACCATGGATTCTTTGTAAGCTGTAAGAGCTTTCTTTGAGGAATTGAAAGTGTACTCGATGGATTTGTTGACGAAATCTTTGCTGTAGTTTACGAGCTTAAGGACCTTGATGATGGTGATGTCGACTATTTCTTCTGGTGTCTTCTTGGACAAATCCTTCAAGAAGTTAACAATGGTGGTGACGTTGCTTGAGATGGTGTGGTTCAGTTCCTTGAATATCCTCACTGCTTCATCTACTGTGATCTTAACACTCTTGTCAAGTGCAACACCAATAGGGATCTTCTTGATCGTGATTTTCAGAATCTGGTTCATCAGTTGCTGCGCATATGGTCCCAATGGCTTGATCATGGGCTTGTTAAAGAGAACAGCATCCTCATACACCTTCTTAACATAAGCCACCATGGGTTTTGTGTTTTCAAGGTATGACAAGATTTGTGGTTTCGCTCGGTTGTAGACAGAGTTGGAGATTTTCAGAATGAGAGACGTCAAAGGTTTGGCATACTTATGGACCTTGAAAGACGCTATCAAGAATCCTTGGCTCAGTTTGATTGTCATGACTTTGGTGAAGTTGGTGATTTCCCTTGAAATATTACGCACCAGATGAATGGCCTGGATGGTTGCGTTCCTCATCATCTTCGGTGTAATTTTCACGAGCTTGAGGGACAAGGTTTTTATCTGGATACTCAAATTGCTGGCTTTTTCCTTCAAAGAGATGAAGTGCTGTTCCACGGTCTTGTTAAGGATCTTCATCTTCCTAACTTGACGAGAAATGTTCAGGGCAATCTTTGAAATGTTGTTCCAGGTGCAGTCGAGTTTGAAGTCACAAGTGAATCTCCGGACCTTTGCCATGTATTTGTCAACCAATTCACCAATGTTCTTCTTGCGGATTTCCATGCGGCGTACCTTTTCAACCAGCTTTTTTATTTGGATGGTGATGTTCTTCTTCAATTCCTTCTGGAGCTCGGTGATAGTCTTTACAACGCGCTTGACCATGGTGCTGATCTTAACATTGCGGATCTTGATATCACCAACCATTGCTGAAACGTTGTTGCCCCAGGACTTTAGGTCGCGGCTAATGTTGCGAAGGTTTTCGACAACTTCAGCGGTAATTTTTGGAACTTTAGCCATCAGGTCAGCACGAATCTTCAGAAGTTTAGGTTGGACTTTTTTGATCAATTCTGTTGCATTGCGGACAATCTTGGGCAGATCTTTCACAATCTCAGTCAGAGTCTTGAGGCTGATGTTGTAGGCTTGCGAGCTGAAGTTCAGTGCTTTGATGGTAATGTTCTTAGCAATGTTGCTAATGTTCTTGTATGCACCCTTGTAGTCGTAGCTTTTAACAATGTTGTAGTATTTCAAAACATGGGGCTTCAGCTTGTCCTTTACGTCCTTCATCAGAATGTCGATTTTCTTGGTCAGGTTTTTGGCACCGATCAGGCTCAAGTTGTAGAGCTTCATCGTAGCATTGACCAACACAGGCTTCAAGGATTGGACTTTGCTAACAACATAGTTGACAGTTGTCGTATTCCAAGTGAGGAACACACGGCTTGCCTCTGGGCTGAGTCTGTACAAGATTCTTGACTCATTCACAATGTTCACTCCAAGCTTTCTTTGCAGGGTGACCTGAATTTCTTTGTTGTTTGGCATTTCTGCTACGATCTGTGCGGAGATCTTTGATGTGAGGGTCGCGTTGAAGATGATGTTTCTATTCTGTCGGTCAAGCTTTAGAGACCAACCAGTCATCCATTGATTACACGTCAAGTATGCGCTTACAACGTAAGCCTTGATGTCGAATCGTCCAAAAAATCCGATTCTCCTGTTTCTGATCTTGACACTGACGTTAAGTGTTTTGGTGTTGACGTCAAAGCTTTCCAGGAAGAGAACTTTTTCTTTCAAGATGGTTAGCTGAGAATTCCATGACTTGGTCTTTTCACAAAGTGTATTCCAGTTGAAAGCCTTCTTAAGAGCAGATAATCGAGAGTCGATCTTCAGTCCTTTGACGAGGTCCCAGCTTGCTTCGAAAGAGATTGGTTTCTTGGGAATCAGTTCCATGGAGATGAAGAACTTTCGTTGTTCCTTGTCGACTTCAAGTTTGTGCGACCATTCCTTTTCAAAAGCCTTGACCTTTGAGGTGACAAGAAGACCGTTTCTTCGGGAGAACTGACCACTGAACGTAACCGACGTTGTTGGTAGAAGTCCAATCTTTCCGTCGTAGGACTCACGGTCTTTGAGGTAACGGAAGAAGCTCTCAATGTTCCTGTTGAACGCGCCGGTGTTCAGACGTACAAAGAAACCATCATCTGTATTCCATTCCAGAGTGTTGGTGATTGGTATTCTTGGTAAAAGTTCTACTCTTGTTTGGATCATTCTACGTTCTTTGTACCACACGATACTGTGTTTGACCAATTTCTTTGGAAGATACTCTACATCAACTCCGATGGATAGTGAGCGAGTGTCATTGCTGATCTTGCCAGTCAAAGAAACTTTCTTTCCTTTGGAGTACATCAATGCTGCCTTCAGCTGATGATCCATTCTGGACTCGTATGACTTGTTTTCGTGCACCAGATCCCACCCATATGCGAAGCTGCGGCTAAATACTGTAAAGGATTGAACAAAACTGAGCTCTCTCTTCCTCGAGTTCTGGCTCTTGTACGACAGGAGGGAACTTGAATACAACATGTTCTTTGACGCATTTCGAAGCTTGTAAAGGACCTCGAATTCCCTTGCACCTTCACGCAGCCTGTACTCTCCTTGAACAACTTCAACATAACGTCCAATATGGTTGCGTAGCTTGAGAATCTTCTCGTTTGTCATGTTGTAGAAGACAAGAAGAGAACTAGCAACATAGGTATTATTCCATAGCAGTTGTACAGAAGCTTCTTTGACTTTCTGGGTGTTGATGAAAACTGACTTCAGTCCCATGGTTCTGTTCAAAACTGTGAGATTGAATCCTAGAACTCTCTCGGACTTTTCTGGACTTCTTTCCATGTACCATCTAGCATCAATAGATCTGTTAGCAATGGTCATGTTCAGTCTTAAGGTCTTCAAGTTGTCTGTGGACAGGCGGCTCAAATAGGATTCAAGGTAGATGGTCTTATTGTACTTAGCAGTGAGAAGTAGAGAACACAACTGCGGGTGCTCCAATCTCTGGGCCTTGACTTCAGCTGTTCTGCTCAGCATACTGACATTGAAGGAAATGCTCTTGTCAATGGAACTGTTGGAGAAAACGGCACAGATCTGTCCGTATGGGCGGCTCGAGAATTCAGAGTGGGCACAGACGCTCTTGAAAGTAGTCAGGTTCTTCAGCGCAGCAACCAGACCCATGCTGTGGTTTTGGTAGCTACCGCTCATTACGATCTTTTTATCGTCACCCTGCTTGATCATCTTTGAAATCAATCCAATGGATCTGTTCAAAGTGCTGGAATTGAATCGTACCCCAATGCCATCAGTAAGCTTGAAGTAGGCCAAGCTGGCATTGGCTGTTCTTCTCAAAATAGTTGTGTTGAACTTCAGTCCCTTTTCAGATGGAGTGTTGAAGTAGCTCCATACTCCTTCGATCTTCTTCTTCATTAGTTGAGCATTAAAACGGAGTCCCTTCTCAGAGTCTTGGTTGAAGTACGTCCAAATGGCTTCAGCTCTTTTATTCAAGACGTTGGCGCTGAAGTTTAGGATCTTCTCTTGTTTGGTGTTCAAGAAGGTCCAGGCTGCTTCTGCTGTCTTGTTTAGCACAGTTGCGTTCATCTTCAGAGCTTTGGTGTCTGGAAGATACGAATAACTGAGGAAGGTGTATGCGGATTTGTTGAACCCTTTAGCTCTCAGTTGAATGGCTTTCTCGGATGACAGATTGAAGAAGACAGCAACGACTTCCATTGCCTTGCTGAGAACAGTAGCGTTCAGTTTGAGGCTCTTTTCTTGAGGGAGGTTCAAGAAAGTGAGTGCTGACTCAATGGTCTTGTTGAGAACAGTAGCATTCAGTTTGAGGCTCTTTTCTTGAGGGAGGTTCAAGAAAGTGAGTGCTGACTCGATGGTCTTGTTGAGAACAGCAGCGTTCAGTTTGAGGCTCTTTTCTTGAGGGAGGTTCAAGAATGTGAGTGCTGACTGGATGGTCCTGTTGAAGGCAGAAGCGTTCAGTTTGAGGCTCTTTTCTTGAGGAAGGTTCAAGAATGTGAGTGCTGATTCGATGGTCTTGTTGAGAACAGTAGCGTTCAGTTTGAGGCTCTTTTCCTGAGGGAGGTTCAAGAATGTGAGTGCTGACTGGATGGTCCTGTTGAGGGCAGAAGCGTTGAACTTGAGGCTCCTTTCTGCACTAACGGTCGAGTAGCTCCAGAAGGCTTCGATGGTCTTGTTAAGAGCAGAAGCATTGAATTTGACAATTTTGTCACTGGTGAGGTTCAGGAACGACCAGGCAGCTGCAACATTTCTGTTAAGGCCCGAGGCATTGAATGCCAAGCTCTTGACGTTGGTGAGGTTGATGAATGCCCACTCAGCATTGAAGGATTTCTTTAAGATGGTGGCGTCGAATGTCACACTTCTCTTTTCAACATTTCTGTTGTCGTAAGACCAGACAGCTTTAGCCTTCTTTTGGAAACCCGACGCATTCATTTTGATACTCCTAAGGCCATCTTTGACTAGGTAGGACACGGCGCTGTTGATGGATTTGCCAACTGCGGAACCGTTGAACTTGATGCCCTTCTCGCTTGTGTAGTTGAAGAAGGTCAGGACGCTTTCAAAAGGCTTGCCAAGGATGGAAGCATTGGCCTTGATGGATTTCTCGTCGGTTTGGTTTAGGAAGCCGGTGTACCAGGCAAAAACACGGTTCTTGTTATCATGGCTGGCTTTGAAATGGATTCCTTTTTCATTTTCTTTGGTAATGTAGGAGCTTCTTAGGGTGAAGGACTGTTTGAATGGTAGAGTGAAAGTCTTCATGATGGCCTCCTTCTTGACCTTGTCGATCATGCCGCCGACTTCAAAACTCATGTTCTTGTAACCGGTGCTGAAGTTGAAGAGGAATTCGTTGTAATCTTTGTTCAACTGACCAATGAAGCGCACTGACGTCTTTGTGCAAGTATGGTTGCCGAGGAAGCTGACTCTCTTGGCTGCCATGTTCACCTCACCGTTGGCATAGAAGTACCTTCCTGGCCAGTAGGTCATGTTGCTGACGAAGCCGTAGGTTCTGGACTTGTTGTAGATCTCTGTGAGTTGAGTGATGGTGTAGTTCTTGTACATGGCAAACCAGGAGGTACCAATACGGCGTTCTTTGGTGGCTGGATTGGTTTTGTTGAAGTACTGAGCATTCAGGGCAATGTGGTTACCATAGATAACATCTCTGGTCTCAAAGGTCAGATTGATGGCGTTGGTGTAGTTGTGGTAGCTACCGGAAAGGTTCCCAAACTTGTAGCCCAGAGCACCAGTGGAAATACTGAATGATTTCTGTTGGTCTTTCAACCAGAGAGACGCATTGGCTTCGAACTCGCGTTCCCAAGTTGCATTGGGAGTGGAGATTCGTGCAATGATGTCGAAGTTGCTCTCGTCTTCAGTGGGGAGTCGTTGGGCAACGATCTGGTACATGCGGAGCTTGGGGTCAGTTGGGATGACTGACAAACTGAATGAGGCAGGTCCAGACAGAGGGAAGAACGGGGCTTGGATGTCACGGAATGCAACGGGGAGAGACATTCGTCCACAGACGGCCAAGCCGAGGACACGGGTAAAGTTTACGCAGGGTGCAGGCTGTAACACAAATAAAGAAAACAGAATTAGGCACACAAACCCAAAAACATATCAAACTACATTTGATGTCGTGTTGGATAAAGATTTCAATGCTTACCTCAAAGCGTCTCTGGGTTCCACGAATCTGAATCTCCTCCTCATTCAAGGTTGCAAATAGGCTGGACCTGTAGCAAGACAAATGCAAGATAAATAAGAAAAAATGAACTCATTGACACCACATATACACAAAATCACAAGAACTTACGAGACATTGAAGATCTGGACTGGCTTGGATGGGGCGCCAACCTCAAACTTGAGGACTTGTCCTTGTTTGTACGTGGCATTTCCTCTGACATCAGTCGAGGTGTACAATGAGGTGTTCAAAAGGATACCAGTCTCTGCGAAGACGGCGTCGACTCCCATGCTTCCAATAACTTCGACCACGGCGCTGAAATGTTAAGAAAATGTTTTCAGATTCCAAAACATCATTGTAAATTATACACTGTAAAGCAAGAGAGAACTTACTGACGTTTCGAACGTCGTTACTCCTTTGTCGGAGTAAAAGAGAAAGTGAGAGTAAAAGGGTGTGTTTATATAGGCAGCGAGAGAAGTAAATAATCAATAGAAGCAAGGTAGGCAAGGTAACAACAAGTAACAATCAAAAGAGAAAACAAAAGAAATAATTTGAAAGACAAAAGAATGCAAAATTAGGAAAAAGTGAAGCGTTCATTCATCCCATTGGGATTAAGAGTACCCAATCGGTAAATAAGCTGCATCTCTTTGGTTTTGTGAAAATCGATGTTACCGCTAACCAAGAATAAACAGAAAACAATAAAATCAGAAAGTGAGTGGTTGAATCAAAGTGGCGGGAAACTGGTTTGGTAAGATCGTTAAAAAGAAAACATCAAGATAATTTGTTTTTGAAAACTGAAGTAGGGAAATTATGAAGTTTACCTTGGTTTTAAGAACCCACGAACATCAAAACCCATAGGTCCCCAGAACATATTCCTGATGTCTAGCTTTCCTTTCATAAAGACAGATACAACGGTGGTACCCTTAGCGCCAAGCTTCAGCGGCAAACCAAGGATCGTCGGGATTGTTGTCTCAGCATCGAGGAACATCATGCTCTTAGTGAAGGTCTTGCTGCCTCCTCGTGCCAGCTTGATCAGGAAATCAACCATGTTGATATTGTCAGCTTCTGACTGGAGCCAGTTGATGTCATCGAAACTTGCTAGGCGCATTTCGTTGCCAAAGAGGTTAACTGAAATTGCTCCAGATGGGGCGTGCTTGCGGTTGTCCATCTGCAATAAGGTTGATATAACTTACTTACTAGATAAAGATGCGATTTCAACCACAGAGAGATTCATTTAAGTGCCCCATAGACGAAAATCGCAACTTTTTCGTACAAACTTTAAATTTCGTCAAAATAATCTATTTCACCCTATTTATCGCCAGAGATTTTCCTCGATATTCCAACGAGAAGTTGAAAAATTTTGCGTTTTGTCCGACGTTAAATGCTTCTTAAAAAGGATAAAAGACGAAAAACACAAACTAGAAAGAAAAAAAAGAAATGAAGACAAACTGACTGAGAGGAAATGGCGTGAATAAAATGAAAGAAAGAAGGAAAAAACGAAAAGAAAGAAAAAAAATGAAGGAAATAAGTCATTATAAAATGAAACAAGAGGTCTCTTGATAAAAAAATCATTTACCTTTTCATGGAGTTCCTTGAGGTGTGTTTCCACTTTGTTCATTTTGAGATCATCAGCATTACGTTTTCCTCTGATAGGTTTTTCTTCATCTCCACGCTTTTCATGTGGCTTCAAGTTTTTAAATATGCCCATGATACGTTCATCAGGGTAGTACCCATCACGTCCAAAGAACTGCTCAATCAAGATTTCAAAGCCTTCAAATCTGGCTGCTGCTTCCAAGACATTGATCGAAGCTCCAAGGACATCGACGGTGAGGTTGACATGGGTGCTGCGAGGGAAGTAGCTGTTGGGGTGGTAGATGACGTGACTTTGAAGAGAGCCACCAGCTCGAAGGATGTCTAAACACAAGAAAAAAACAATTGAAAATTAAGGTTTTAGCGGCAGAAAAAATAATACCCAGAGTAAAACAAGGGAATCATTGAACTTGATTTGCTAATCATATATAGCAAAAATATCACCAAGCTCAAACTTCATAAATCTACAGAATATATGTACTGGATACTCGTGAATAAAACGGCAAGTAAAATAAAAATACAATCAGCATAAGTCAGCGAACTTAACGTTATTTTTGACCATTCGCATTAAAAATTATGAAATAAGAACTTATATAAGCTTACATCCAAAAAAGAGCTATCACAAAAAAGCTGTAATGTCCGATTCAACGAAAATCAAAATACGCATATTTTCTCAATTTTTACTCGAAATTATAAAACTGCTACAACAAATACCTGGATTGCATTACAGATTTTCCATTTGAAGACTTTTTTCGGTGTTGTAAAGGCTTAGACTGACAAAAATATAGATTATAAATTCTTTCTTGAAATTTCCCCTTTCTTCCGCCATCTTGTTTTGCGAGCCCGCAATCGCATCAACTAGCGGAATAAAATTGCGAGTGAAAAATTCAAATCTCGCGACCAATCAAATTCATCGATCTATCTTGATTTCACATTAAAAAATGAAACAAGGTCTTAAAAACTTACCGCTGTAATATGATGCTTCCCAGGCGCGTGAGAACCTCAAGCGATT
>JAABNW020153435.1:0-12189 GCA_015164035.2 Radianthus crispa | reverse complement strand
TCCTTTATTTTTTGCTCTGTTAGTTTTTTAGCTGTTTAGTTGCAAACATTGAATGTTTTGTAGACTGCCGGTCATGTTAAGGAATTGTATTTTTTCGTGTTATAAAGTTAATGGCATCGACGTGCAGTAGAATTTGAAAAGTCAGTTAATAGTCTGATCTGCTCATGCTAATTTAATAACATCAGGCTATTTGCAGCTGTTTACTTGCAAATATTAAATGTTGCCGGCCATTTAAGGAATTGTATTTTGGCCGGCAGTCATCTCCTCGAATTCTAGCTAAAGTTGGCATCGGCGTGCAGTAGGATTTGAAAAGTCAGCTTATAGTCTGATATGTTCATGCTAATTTAATAACATCAGGCTATTTGCAGCTGTTTACTTGCAAATATTAAATGTTGCCGGCCATACTTTAAGGAAATGTATTTTGGCCGACAGTCATGCCCTCGAACTCTAAAGTTCGCATCGCGCAGTAGAACAGGGGCGGATCCAGGAATTTTCAAGAGGGGGGAATTTAAGATTCACATATATATTAAACACAAACAATCCTTTTCCAAGCGCGAACTTTAAGGACCGAGTTTCCCTATATAGCACATGACTACTAAGAGGGAGAGAGGGGGGAAAATTCCCCCTTTTCCCCACCCCTGGATCCGCCCTTGGTAGCGGAAGTCATTTTGGTTGAGAAATGATACTCAAGGGAACAACACGTGGTTTGAATGCTAAACATAAATCCAAGCTGCGAGTATATCTAATCTTCCTTCTGGGCTCCCTGTGGTGTCGGCGAATCATACGCATGCGCATTAGCGTTCTGCAGGAAGGACTTGCAAACCAAGTTTTTCTCATTCATGAAATTAGTGGAAATTTTTTACGGAAAAAATAACAAAGATGCAGCGGTTTTTCTCCAGACAGGTAACTACACATATTAATTTTTTCTAGAATTCATAAAATGGTAATTTTGTTGTATTTTGAGTCCAAACGAACCGGTTGAAGTTAAGTACTAGTGAAGGAGGAATACACAGAAACGTTTGTTTGAATTTTGTTTTTAATTTTATTATAGTAAGCTTAATTTTGATCTGATATTTTCAAGTTAAAGGTTTTCTTCTATCGTATTTCAATCTGTATATCCTCAGAGCTTCCCAATCTGGGATAGACGTGGCTTAGTCTGTTAATTGGGACCGGAATGTTTAGAAAAACTAGCACAGACTTATTTTTGCTACACATGATTTTGATAAGATTTTATTTTAGGATTCAAAAGTTTAAAGTTATGGGTTTTGGTGGGGAAACACACGGAATATATAAGCCTAATTAAACAGGGATTTAGAAAAAGTTGTTTAACAGAGTGATGTCACAGTCTAGGAGGTTTCATCAGACTAAATATGCGCAACAAAATCGTGCATCTTGTCGCGCAACCTTGTTGCGTTTCAAGTTGCAAAGCGATGTTGCTTGTATTTCCACCCATGTTACAACTTGTACTTGGTTGAAAAAAGTAGAAGTACTGTCAACTTTTTGCAACAAAGTTTTTCAACCTGCAACAATTTTTTTGTGTGACAAGTTGTGACGAGGGTGGAAATATGAGCAGCATTCGCCCTGCAACTTGCAAGGCAACAATGTTGTGCAACAAGTTGCACAATTTTGTTGTGCGTATTTCTGCACCTTAAAGCTGTACATATGATATCATAATTTTGAAAAAGGATAAAGATAAACTAACTAAAGATGTTTTAATGGGCTGCTTTCAAAGTGACACTTGGGATCTGGCTATGGATCCACACCTCAGTATTTTCTTGGCCTCAGCTATTGAGATGAATTCTTGGTCAAGAAGCTTGATAACAAACTTTGTACAACTTACTGTAGAAAACTTCTAGAAGGGTAAAATGGGAGCTTAATTTTGTCTTTTTTTGGGATGGGAAAATGAGACTTGATGAAGTGGGACTTGCATCTCATTTTCATACATCCTTGATAACTTCCATTAGTCGTTTACAGAGGGCTTGATCCTATCAATAAATGTATAAAATATTTACTGTTATCAACAAGAGCCCTGAAATACAGGCTCCACTTTACTGTCTTAAAAGTGCTTGATTCTTTTAACTTACAGGTGCTGACATCATTAAGAACAGTACACTCAGTGCGATACTTGTCAGCATCATCAGCATTATGGCAGAAGGTATTACTGGTAATTCATAATTTAGGAGACAACAGTCAAGGTTTATTTTATTGCATCTTGTCATTTTTGTTGTTGATTTTTTCCTCCTACAGGTGTCTATGAGCAAGTTTGAACCTAATTGTTACATTCCCTATGAGAGACTAGACGAGAACCTGAAAATCGTGAAGGAAAGGTAGTTGTCATCGTTGGTTTAAACACCTTAATATAAATTATTTAATTTCTTATTGGACTTTCTTGATTTTTGAAATTGCTTCGATATTTTTCTAATTAGGTTAAACAAGCCATTAACCCTGGCAGAAAAGATTGTGTACTCTCACCTGGATGATCCAAAAGAGCAGGTAACAATCTTTTACTTGGATTTCTTTGTTTATCTCTAATTTGTAGACTTTCACCATAATAATAATAATAATAATAATTCTTTTTATTTATACACGGTAGGCTTTAAAGTTACTAGCTTGTGGGGCCGTGTTTCCTCCATATGCACTCCTTACTACTTTTGAATATTCTATGCACACAACTCTCAACTCACATGTTGGTTTTTAATGGAGGGAGGAAAACCGGAGAACCCGGAGAAAAACCCCCATGGCACAGGAGAGAACAACACATCAAACAAACTCAACTCACATATGATCCTGCCCAAGCCGGGGCTTGAACCCGGAACCATAGAGGTGAGAGGCGAGCGCTCTCACCACTGTGCCACCCAAGCCACCCATCACTTGAGAAAATTGATTAAGCAAAAATACCAAATATTGTTGAAGTGTACACTATCAGCTTTTGTTTTACCCATTTTCATTGTGATATCTATATATTTTAAACATCAATCCTTGCATATTATTACAGGATATTGTCCGTGGAGAATCCTACCTCAAACTCAGGCCTGATAGAGTTGCTATGCAAGATGCCACAGCTCAGGTATGAATGGGGATGTAATTTTTTATACTCCATGTAATTCCGTGAGGCCTGCTAATTCTGCGATGCCCTGTAATATTCTGCAATGCCCAGTAATTCTGAGAGACAGTGCAATTCCACGACAGCCTGTAATTTTGTGACATCATGTAATTTCATATATGCATTTAATTTTGGGACTGTGTAATGCTGCATCAGTGCTGTTGGTGCACATTTTTTCTATAGTTTTGCAGTAAATCAATGGTTGCCTTGTATTTTACAGATGGCAATGCTTCAGTTCATATCCAGTGGTTTACCAAAAGTAAGGTCTTGAACATTTCTTTTATCTGGATCTCTTGTTACGTAGGAGTATAGCTGGTTAGGTTAAATTCCTTCCTTTATTTGAGGTACACATAGATTACAAAATGATCTGTTAATTTGTGCCCTAACTCTAGGGTTTCAAGGGTTCAATCTTTGAGTTACAGTAGCTTTCTCCAACTTTGAGCTCCCCAGAGGTTGATGAATGCTTTGATCTGCCTTGACATCTTTTAATTTTTTTCTTGTCATACTTTAGGTAGCTGTTCCCTCTACAATCCACTGTGACCATCTAATAGAAGCCAAGGTTGGAGGTGCAGAAGATCTTCAAGTTGCCAAAGATACCAACAAAGAGGTCTATGACTTCCTGGCCAGTGCATCTGCTAAGTATGGTGTTGGATTCTGGAAACCAGGAAGTGGTATCATCCATCAAATTGTACTGGAAAACTATGCCTTCCCTGGAGTAATGCTTATTGGAACAGACAGCCACACACCTAATGGGGGTGAGTATCCAGAGAGGTCAGACTGTGTAGTGGCAGGAGGGTAATTTTCGTTCAACAGCATTTCCATTCAGTGGTCTGAAATGATAAAACATTGTAACTTGTCAAATAATGTCTGCTCTCGTAATGCTCAGGCATACTGCAAAGTTGTCCCAGCCAGATAAAACAGCTCTGGTTTGGCTTGGATTCCAATGCCTTATTCTTCACGAGTCAATTTATTCTGGTCAGTAACTAGGCAACCCAGTAATGACTTCAGTAAACAGATGTCTTTTCTCCCAGGTGGCCTTGGTGGAGTATGTGTTGGTGTGGGTGGAGCTGATGCTGTTGATGTTATGGCTAACATGCCATGGGAGCTTAAATGTCCAAAGGTAAAGTACTTATGTCGTGTATTACTGATAAATGTCACGATGGAAAAATTGCACAATGCACTGCTGTCAATCAAAAACTGTTTTATTCCCTTATGATGTATGACAATATATTGACTTATTTCCCTGTTGAGACTGTGTTCTCAGTCAGCACCTACTGTAGCATAATATTGTGATAACATTATTGGTAATGTGATTGACATTTGTCAGGTCATAGGTGTCAAGCTCACAGGAGAACTCAAGGGCTGGACTTCTCCTAAGGGTAATAGAAAAACAATAAATATCTTAGGAGATATTAGAAGTCTTTCCTAGTATGATACCAGTGATTTTGTTTGATCAGATGTGATCCTGAAGGTTGCTGGTATTCTTACTGTCAAGGGAGGAACAGGAGCTATCGTGGAGTACTTTGGACCTGGAGTAGATTCCATATCTTGTACAGGTGATAAACTTAAACATGTAATTCCACAATGCTGTGAAATTCTGAGACCCTGAGTAATTTAGCGATGCTGAGCAACTCTCTAGTGCTGTGTTAAGTTTGGTGACACTATATAATTCATAACTAAGGTGTAATTTACCCAGACACTATAATGATTCTGTTTTTCTAGGAATGGGAACCATTTGCAACATGGGTGCTGAGATCGGAGCAACCACGTCAATCTTCCCCTACAACCACCGCATGGAGGCATACCTCAAAGCCACAGGCAGAGATCAAGTAGCTAGTGTTGCCAACCAATACAGAGACCTGTTGAAGGCTGATGAAGGTGCTGATTATGACCAGATTATTGAGATCAACCTCAGTGAACTGGAACCACATGTCAATGGTCCATTCACTCCTGATCTGGCTCATCCTATTTCCAAATTGGGATCTGTGGCAAAGGAGAAGGGGTGGCCAATGGATGTCAAAGTTGGTAAGACTATGCTGTTGTCATGTGTTGATGCAAAACCATGATAGCAAGTGATTCCTTTCAAATACCTTACGTCAAGAGTCACTGCCTTAGTCGGTGTCATACTAAACAACTTCATGGTGCTTTTTTATGCAGGACTTATTGGCAGCTGTACCAATAGCAGCTATGAAGACATGACAAGAGCAGCAAGCATTGCAAAACAAGCAATGGACAATGGACTGAAGGCTAAGTATGTTATGCAAGGATTCAAAAATACATTGATAACAGTACCAATGTGCTGACACTTCACAGTTAGTCCTGCTATTATTTTAGAATTTGTTTTGCTAAATCATCTCTTATAAGAATGTTCCATTATCATAGAGAGCATTCATCTCATTTTAAAAGCTGTCACTTTGGGTGGAGTGTTAATGCCATTTCATGTCTCTTGCTGTTTCAGATCTCTTTTTACTGTAACACCTGGATCAGAGCAGATCAGAGCAACCATTGAACGTGATGATATTGTAAGTATTAAAAATATTGTGGTTTTAGACTTTTAGTTTCTTGAATAATCGAGGTTTATCTTTTGCAGGCTATGACTCTGCGTGCATTTGGTGGGACAGTTCTTGCTAATGCATGTGGTCCGTGTATTGGACAATGGAACAGGTACATGAATGGCAGTGATGCTGTTGAAGACATTCTACTATAATATTATAGAATAATAATCATGTTACCTGTCATTATCATGCATCACCAACCTCAAAAACACCCTCATCTTCACCTTCCAATTTATGTTTAAGATAGTCATTGTGTTGTCATCATCATCATCATTGTCTGACATTATCAGAGTGTCTTGTTTTTTTACTTTCATTCTATTTACAAGTATACATTCTACTTGCCAAAGACGCACTTGGAATCCACCTACAATGGATCCTCATAACTGGATGTGATTGTTGGCCCAAGACAATTCATCTCTGAATTCTTCTTCTTCTTATATATGTGTATATACAGTCTTATATAGTAAGGTATAGAAAGAAAACAAGGAGACTACACTTTCATCCCGACAAGCCTGTTTCGTGATTGACTCACTCTTCAGGGGATTTAATAAAGGGAATACTCATAACCATCGTATATATGCTTAAAAATCTACAATATTAATGTGGCGTTAAAAATTAAGTGATCAGCTGCTTTTTTTCTGTGGCGGCAAGAAGACACACAAGTTCATTATGTTTGTTAAGTGATGATAGTTCTGGTCGGCAAATAATTAGGAACTTTTCTTTGAGGCAGAGGTTACATCTTTTGCTAGAGCTGTTGTACGGCAAGTGTGAAGAGAGGATGCACCAGGAAATAGAGTGTTTGATGCTGAGTTTGGTGGAGTTTCTGTGTTTAGCGTGGCAGAATGATGTGGTGTGGTTCCTGTATCTTGTTTTGATTTCGTTTTCTGTAAGTCAGATGTATGTTTCCGTTGTGTTGTTGTCTTTGCGTGTGATGGTGGCTTGGTAGATTATGGATGATTGCAGGCAGTTTCCGTCGAGTGGGAAGGCATTCTTTTGGCGGCAGTTGCATGTCTTGTTGTCTTTAGCGGTAGTGGCGGTATCGTTGGTGTTCACAAGTGAAGTTAGGATGCATTTATTATGGCTGTCAATTATTTGTTTAGTATTGTTCATGCAGCTGTAACTGATCTTGATGGTGTTGCAGTTGAAGATTTTTCAAAGTTTGTGATCTCTGGGGAAGTGCTTGTCTACTAGCGTAAGGAATTTGTGTCCAGTGTTGGTGCTGGTGTTTTTGCTGAAAGGAGGGTTGTACCAGAGAATGTTGTTGCATTGTCTTTTTTTTCGTTTGCTAGTTGTGGCCGGTTTGTAGTGTAAGGTGTAGTTGTATCTGTTTTCATTGAGTGCTTTCTGGCATAGAGGTGCAGCATGGTCGAAGGATGACTTGTCATATGATAGGGATGATAATCGTTTGTTGATGCCGGCAGGAATGTTCTTTGTGGTGACTGGCAGGTGAGTACTTTGCTGTGAACATACTGTAGCATGGTGTTTGGCTTTGTGAAAGGCTAGTAGGTGCATTTGCTCAGGTTAAAGGTGACGTCTAGAAAGTTAACGATCTGTTTGTTGGCTTCGATGGTGATCCGCAGTCCATTGCGATTCATGGCCGATCATGTTTATATCAGAGGACAGAGACAAAAGCTCAAAAAGATTGTATAAAAGGAATATAAAACATCCACTTGTCTATATTCTGTGATGTAAACACTCTGGGAGCTGTAGAGCACTCGAGAAGTCAAAGAAACACTTGGCTACGTGTGCAACGATTTATATCCCTTAGGGGAGCACAGGTGGTGCAGCGGTGAGAGCGCTTGCCTCTCACCACTATGGTCCCGGGTTTGATTCCCGGACCCGGTATCATATGTGAGTTTAGTTTGTTGGTTCTCTTCTGTGCTCCGAGGGTTTTTCTCCAGTTACTTCGGTTTTCCTCCCTCCACAAAAATCAACTTCTAAATTCTAATGTGATCTTAGAGTCAGAGGGCCGTATGTTAGATAACTCCTAGGGTGCACCTCGAATTTGGAAGTATGTTGATGATACAACGGCCTCGGAGGTCGTTGCTAAAGGCAGTGACAGCTACGCACAGCAAATATCTGATAGAGTGTTTCAATGGTCTTCTTACAATAGAATGAAGCTTAATAGCGATAAATGCAAGGAGCTGAGAGTTTTGTTTGCTAGAACCTAGGCGGACTTTTCACCAGTCATTGATAACGGTAAAGAACTGGAGGTGGTCCAGCATGCGAAGCTGCTCGGGTCACAATTTCTAGCGACTTATCATGAAATCAGCATGTAAGCGATGTTGTTAGGAAGGCCTCTAAACGCCTTTATTTTTTGGTTCAGCTCAAATGGGCAAGAGTATCTTTTAATGATCTTGTTCTTTTCTATGTAGCGTGTATTAGATCTATATTAATGTATGCCGCTCCTGTTTTCTATTTTGCATTGCCTCAATATTTGCGGCAGTAGCTAGAACGCGTTCAGAAAAGAGCCCTTTCTATTATTAGCCCAGGCAGAGATTATCATGAGGCGTTAGTTGCAGCAGGTATCTCTACCATCATGACGCACATTGAAGCTACTTGCAGTACTTTCTTCCAGTCTATAGTACTGAACAAAGATCACAGGCTTAATGAATTGTTGCCTAATATTAATGACACGACTTACAATCTAAGACAAGATAGGCACTTTGTTATTCCAAATGGTAAAACCAATCGTTTTAGAAATACTTTTATAATGTCTTCTAGTATTAAGTATAATAAATTATTCGAGTCTGAATGTTATTACATAAATTCCTAAATATATATTTTATTTATAGTATATTCTATTATAGTATTGTAAATATGCAATTCAGCTGGATTTCTAGCTGCAAGGTATTTTATAAATAAACTATCCATCTATCCATCTAATACGTTTCACCCTCTTGAAATAATGATAACGATAAATGTATATATCCTTTCAATTAATCATCATGCTGTGATAATCTTTCATCATTAGCCATCACCATCATCATCACCATCATGCATTATTCATCATCACCATTAACCATATCATTGTCACCAGAAGCACAGGGGGTTCTGACTTGTTATCTTTGATGGAAACGATTCAATTGATCGATTTGACTTGTTTGCTGGTGTGACTGCGCACGTGCGCATTTTGGGATTCCTGTGGTTTATATGATATGAGAAATTGGGCTCCCTGTTGTCGATCGTGCATAACAATAACAACAGGGAGCCCAATTTCTCATATCATCTAAACCATAGGAATCCCAAAATGCACACGCGCACAGTTACACTGGCAAACAAGTCAAATTGATCAATTGAATCTTTTCCACCAAAGATAAGTTACAACCCCCTGTGCCAGAAGCATAATTCCCACCTTTATTTTGCTGCAGTTCATCATCATGTAATTCTCTGTTTTCAGGCAGGACATTGAAAAAGGCGAAAAGAACACGATTGTCACATCTTACAACAGAAATTTCACAGGTCGTAATGACGCAAACCCTGAAACGCATGCCTTTGTTGCCTCTCCTGAGGTTAGTCAAAATAGTTAGAACATTCACATAGATATTACCAGTCTGTGAGTGACCAAATACTTCCAATATGTATTTCTAATAGTTCCACGCGATCCTTATATTCATATCATTGCATTTCATTCACTGCGATCTAACATCTCTTTCACCCGGCCTGCTCTCAGTCTGACCTCTAGCTCAGCTGGGAGAGCATCGGTGTACAATTCCGAAGGTCGTGAAAAATAAAGTCTCAGCTAGTGGTCATGGCGGGAATTGAACCTGGACCATCGAGTTGAGACCAATGCCATGATCATTCGGCCATGCTGCCTCCTATGTCCCTCATGCTATGTGAATCTCAAATGTTTGCATTCTGTTAATATTGCATTTACCAATATTCCTTCCAGATTGTGACAGCTCTTTCCATTGCTGGTAGTCTTAACTTCAATCCAGAAACAGACACCCTAACTGGGAAAGATGGTCAGTAAATAAAAAAGAATTTCTCTTTAGTGTAGAGATACAGTATGATTTTTGATGTTTTGGTGTTGTCCTGTGGTGTGCTGTAAGTGGTGAGGTGGGGTGTCATGGGATTATTTTTTAACCTATTCCCAGGTAAGCCATTCAAGCTGGATAGCCCTTATGGTGATGAGCTCCCTTCTAAGGTACCGCCATCTAATGATGCTTTATATTTTAGAATAAAAAGTCAGAAGCTTGATTAGAGACCAGACAGACATTTCTATTCATGTGGAAAGGAGGGAAGGGGCAGGAAAAGGGATGCAGAGAGTGGTAGAGAAGAGAAGAGTGTGAGGCGAGGGAAGTTAATCTGTGGTTTTGATCATCAGTTAAGGCCTGGTTGACACGAGCGTCATAATCATAAGCAACATACACAGACTCAATAGCGTACTGCTCATTAACAGCAATTGTCTTCTTTCACACTAAGGTGATATATGTTATATTGAGTCTGTGTATGATTCTTACGATTATGATTACGATGATAGAGTAGACTGGGCTTAAAACCTAACCATTTTTTTCCTCACAGGGATTTGACCCTGGCGAGGACACCTATCAGGTAATGAGTTAATCATATTCAATAGTCTTCTTAATTCCAAATAAGTAGATGACTGTGTTTATATTTGGCACTGGACTAGGCACCTCCAGAGGATGGCTCATCACTGCAAGTCAACGTCAGCCCTAGCAGGTATGATGCTGCTATAATACTGCTATAGAACATGACCATAAGGTTAGTCACCTGGGGGCTCTCCCCTGGGATGGGAGTGACATTTACTGACTCCACCCTGGAATTTGCCATAACATAGCCAAATGACCTCACTGCATCCTACCTTCCACAATCCCCTTGTCCTGACAGTGAACTTGAAGTATGTTCATCTGTGACTTCTGTGATGTAGAGTTTGTTTGTTAGATTGTTCTCTTTATCCCTGAGAAAGACACAGACTAATGAGTTACCTATGCCCACTTATTATTACCCTGCTTGGCAGAGCTTTCCTGATTTTCCCCCCTCTGAAGAGAGGAAAAGGAAACTTCTGCAAGGATCTGCTCAAGGTTGTCCATTAGTTTGGACGAATAAATTAACTCACAACCGGTTAAGTGAATATAGAGCAGATCCTTGCAGAGGTTTCCTTTTCATCTCTTCAGAGGGGAAAAGTTAGGAATTCTCTGCCAAGCAGGGTAACTTATTGTTTATTTGTTTTTTATACTCCAGTAACCGGCTTCAACTATTGACAGCTTTTGACACCTGGGATGGTAATGATCTTGAAGATTTGACTGTTCTCATTAAGGTCAGCATAAAACCTTTGCATGGCTATGATGTATTATCATTATGAAGAATCTTACCCCATTATCAATGCTTGTTCTTCACAGATCAAAGGAAAATGCACCACTGACCACATCAGGTAAAGAAAGGTTCTGTTAAACCCTTTGTAGATAGTAAGGGGTGGTATTTACAGTTGTGTGGCTGTCACCAACCCCTCGGTCATTCTTGCCTGGGTCACTCAATTGATTGGAGTTGATGTTTGTTGTGTTGTTTTCTCTCCTGCCCTAAAGATGTGTCTCCTCATCCTCCAGTTTTCCTTCTGTACCTCCCTAAAAACATTCCACTCGAAAGTTGTCTGTAATATGCAGTGAATGTAGTGATTGAGTTTGTTGAGTAAGAGACCCTGGTGAACATGTTTTTTCCATGGATGCAGAATGTTAAGGATTGTGCCATTTACATATTTACTTCTGCTGAATGATGTTACCATTTTGTAGTGCTGCTGGTCCATGGCTGAAGTATCGAGGACATCTAGACAACATCTCCAACAACATGTTCATTGGGTAAGCATCGCAGCTTGTTCTTGCATTCAGCACCATTCTAGTCCTTGTAATTGCAAAGATAAATCTTTGATATTCAGGGATGTAAGCATCCAATCTTACACAATCCCTACCAGCTTCAGATTGACCATTGTCAAGACCATTTGAAATGAATATGTCGCATAATGTATATGTAGGAGGAGCTCAAGTTGGTATTTTTCTTATGTATAAGTTTTGATGTCTAAATAGGGCTATAAATATTGAAAACGACAAAGCCAACAACATCAAGAACCAGTTGACAGGGGAATACGGCACTGTTCCTGATACAGCGAGACACTACAAGGTAGACCTACTGTACCGCTGTAAAGTTATTGTCATCCTATGATGCTATCAGCACTGACCTTACCATCATCGTAATCGTCATCATCATCATCATTGTCTCCATCACCAGGATCATTGTTATCATCAGTATCATCATCACTATGGTCGTCATCACTTTCAGCATCATTCTCATCACTGTTACTCATCATCGCCGTAAACATCAACATCATCACCACCATCACCATCATAGTCATCATCATCACCATCATAGTCATCATCATGATCGTCATCATCATTATCACTATCATTATCATCATCATCACCACCACCACCACCACCACCACCACCACCACCACCCCCACCACCACCACCCCCCCCACCCCCCCCCCCCCCCCCACCCCCCTCCCCATCTTCCACC